>JASSUY010046596.1:0-25556 GCA_032466535.1 Forpus xanthops | reverse complement strand
CCGCGGAAAGGCGGCTCCTCCCCCGGGCAGCGCCGGGGCTGCGCGGCGGAGCTGCGGGGCCGCGCTCTCTCCTCCGCTGTTGCGGGCGGGGGGCGGCAGTGCGGCCCCAGATGGGAGCGTTAAGGCTGGGACCCCTCTCCCCGGTATATGGAGGAGGACGGGGCTGGGGTCGGCTACCGCAGGCCCCGCACCCCTCGGTCTGATGCTGGGTGAGTGCATTGGGGTCCCTGAGGTGGCAGGACCCGTCTGGGGTTCCTCATCTCCCCGCTGCTGAGATTGCAGGGCCTTAGGTGTCCAGCCTTGCTTCCCCACATCATCGTTGGGCTTTGTCTACCATTTTAACTAAAGCCCCCGTTACAGCATACATCTAAAGCCTTGGGTCACCCAACATGTTAGGGACCAAAAGCAGAAGGCAATCAGTGCCTTTGCTCAGAACTATAAGCCTCTTCTGAGTCAGCACTGCATCCAAAAGATCTTCCTTTTGGCATTTTTGGCATCTGGCATTTCTTCAGGGACAAGCTTCCAGTCCTTCTGCTCATGCTTCTTTTTAAAGCTCCAATACAGCTCTTCAGATCTACTGTTAAATCCAAGCGGGATTACAGTTTTCAGAGGAGCATTGCCTTATGGTGATTGATAGAAGCCCTGTGTGGGGCCTTCATTTTTCTGCAGCCCTCATCTTCTGTTCTGGCTGTTTGTTAAAAGACAGTGGTAGGTACGCAAAGACTGTTGAGGGTCTTTACAGGTCTAGATACAGGTCTAGATATATTTCTTTAGTGGCTCTGGCAGTGCCCCTTCCCGAGCATCATCCTGTGCTGCTGATCATTCCTGATTCCTTAGAAACCATTGCATGTCTGTCTTAGTGTGAGCCTGAACTTGCTCCCCATGGGTATATGTTGGCTCTGCAGGGAAGCTTGGACACCAGGTTTATATAACTGTTACTATAAGCTGAATGGATGCCATGGGCTGAAGGCTCCAGGGTGTGCAAAATACAAAAGCCGCCTTAGGAACGATCTTTGTTTTTATAGACAGGAACCACACCTGAAAAAAAACTATTAATAGCATGTGTGGGAATAGACTCTTCTTCCCCTGCATAGCGTTTCTTCTATCTCACCTTTGACTGGAACATTTTATAGCCATCATTCCTCTTTTAACTATTTATTACTAGTCAGAAAAATTCAGTAAGTGAGCACTGTTAGTGCAGACCCAAAAGATTTAATGGCTGATATGGCTCTGAGGCTGTGGGTGAAACAAGGTCAGCCCAAGAAAACTGTGGCAGTAAAACCTGCTGTGGGCTCTTTTTGCACAGTTTAATCTGCCCCCATTGTTTGCCATGCTCAGGGTGATGAGAATTCCTTGAATGCTGTGATATTAATTTTTTACTCTGTGTTGTCTTAGATTGTGCAGCAATAGAATGAGCTGCTTTGTATTTGTTGTGCAGCTCTCTGAAGGCTGGGAAGAATGGCAGTGAAGAGCAGGCCCCATGCAGCTACAGACGCAGGAGCGTGTGCATCAGTGTTTATGTGGGGAGAGGTAACATGACAGTGGGGTGAACTGAACAAAAGAATACACACAAATCTGAAGTGGCTGCCAAGTGAGATTTAGCAGAGCCATTCACCTGAGGCCTCTGTGCTGATGAGTACAGTGTTCAGAGAGGACAAAGCCAACCATCACATAGAAACTCGTTCATGGCATAGAAACATGTTCATTAAAAAATGTTTTGTGAAATTCCAGATTTTTTTTTCAGGCCTAATTTTAAGGTTTTTATCCTTAAAATCAGGCCTGAAAGATTATATCCTTGTAATTATCCTTGCAACAACCCTTACTCTGGAATGACCAACACATGCCCAGGAAAGAGCTTTCCATGGCTAACGCTGCCCTGGTCTCTACTGAGAAGCATCATTTGCACTTTCTGGATGAGGTTACTGACTGCCTTTTCCTAGCTGGAAGACCAGCCTGGCTGTGCCAGTGCCCAGCTGTCACAGCAGCAGGTAGGGGACATTTGGCTCTGGTCAAATGTGCAGCATGGGGAGAGCCACGCACCCATCAACCAAGCTGTGTGAAAGACAGCCAAGCAAAGAGGGTTGAGACGGTGAAGTGGGAACAGTTTAAACATTCAGCACATTGCAGACATTTCCAAGGGGCCTGGGAAGGGCTATTCAATGGAGGATTGTTCACTTCCCAGCAGGAGACTGATATTCACATCTCTACTTTGTGGGGAACATATCTAGTTAAGCTGGATGAAGGGCACAGGTCGAAACTTGCTATAGGAAGGGCTACAGTGTATTAATATCATGCACTTACAGCCCTACAACATGATGGTAACTGCGTATCTTACTGTCCTTTTGGGATTGGTGAAATCCCCTCTAACTAATCGTGGGGAAACACGCTACCCCATTTTGTGCAGATTCGGAGAACTTAAAGGCACCACAATGGATGTTTAGACTTAACAATCTATAAAAATCTAATTTACTAGATGTGCCCATAGATTACATTACCCGATTTGCAGAGATTCTGGATACTTCCTACCCCCATAAACCCTGCACATAATCTAACCCCAGAACATAGACATAGTTCTGGGCAACAGATATTTCACAAAGCCAGAAGAAGCCTGTCTGCTTCTTGGTGGGAGGATTTGGGGGAGAGCAAGCTGGGTGATTATAAAGTGCATGAGGATGGATTTTGCATTTTTGCTGTTGTAGTGAAAGCCACAGTTGAGATTTAGTAATTTTATTGTTTGTAAAAATACATATTGTGTATATAGAAATACTGCAGAAGGAACCTGAACATGAAACATCACAGTATTGTTTGTGCAACACACTAACTAATAAATATTACACTTATTTCATCCAAATATAAATATAATCTCAGGAACATTACCCAGTGGCACAATATTGCTGCTACTTAATAGCGACCTCCTCAAGCTTGACAGACCCCTGGTTCCTCCAGGGATGGAGGGGGGCAGCAAGCCAGAAGATTAACTTTGTGAGCCTCTGCACAAGGTGCCGGTGCACAGGGAGGAATCACTTCAGAGTGGTTGCATGGATTGTCTAAGTGTGATTGAGAGGGGGAGAAAGTAGATTATGGTCAGCAGTCCTCAAATTTAGCTGTAGATGGGCTGTTTAACATGAGTAAGGCTACTGAAAACTTCACTGGATAAATGCTCTGTCACCAGAATGGGACAAACGGATGAGAGGGATAAAGAGAAACTTAGCTTGAAACCACTGTAGACAAAAATTCAAAGTCTGTTTCTAGATGCACATATTCCACATACCAGTTCAGACTACCAAGGGGCAGCAATCCTGATCTGAATGTAGAACTCTGATCCTGCAGTTAGGATTGAGAGCCTCTGGTCTGAATGTTACTATCCTCCTTGCCTTGGGAGAGTTGTTCTTCATGGTATTTGTAGGAGTAAACCAAAGACAATAAGGTGGAACCAAAGCAAAGTGATATGGCAGAGACTAATGCCTTGTCCGTATTCATATACCTCAAAAGATATTATGGCTTGTTAAAGCTACCCTAAAACCATAGGTCTGAAAAATACCAAAAATGAAGCCTCCTGTGAAGAAATATTTTGACACAGGATATGTGAGGTCATGGGATTACATTATTTCCTTGTTCCATTTTTGCTGGCAAACATTTGAAGCTGACTTCTGTAATGACAGGAGAGATTGCTGCTGGGAGTTTGCACCTCAAAGTTTTTGTAAACTGCTGTCACGTAAGGTTTACTCACATTCTCACCTGCACAAACAGAGAAGCATCAAAAGTACATACTGCATATATGAACAGCTGTGAGACCTCTTGGCTTCTCTAGTTATTGTTAATGCGTAGCAGAGAATCCTGATGTTATTTACAGTTCTGGACACCAACACCCACACGTTGGGTTTTGAGGTCAGTTACACCAAATCACTGCCCCTGTCTTGTGGTGAAAATACAGATTTTAACTGAAATACCAGGGAATGGATATTATGTGTACCTTCTGCTGTTGTCACCACATAATGTGGAGCTCCTCATGGAGTAAGAGCTCAGGCAATAGATTCACATGACTTTTTCTTTGATCAGTCTCTGTTCACAGAAGAGATAGAAAAGTCTTTCCTTGTGATGATTCAGTTGCTCTTTGAAGTATAAGAAAACTGTTCTCATTATCCCTGGTGCACTGAGCGCATACTCTGCATGTCTTCTCCTCATGGCTACCCTTCCGAGCCCTCCGGCTCCTTCCTTCCCAACACACCAATTCGGGAGAAGGTTCCTGGACCTTTCACAGACAATCAGATCCTGGGATCCTGTCTTATCATGGACTGGAAACACGTAGCACTCTGCACTGCTCAGTCCTCCACACTGTTCAAACAAATTACATGGAGATCACGTATTTGTCTCCTGATGCAGAAAGACTGAAGAAAGTCCAATTTTCCATTCTCTATACAATGCAGTTTGAGAGAATTTCCAGATTCTTCAACATGTTGATTTTCTCCTGGTTCCTTACATGCTCACATGCACACACAGACACCTCGTCAGTTTAACAGGTACCAGAATCCTGTTCCTGTTATGCCATAGCTTCAGAGAAAATAATGTAAAAAACAAAACCACCTTGAATTATCAGCATCAGAAATGCAGACACTAAATGCAGCCTGTTCCCATGTGTCCCAGGCTTATTCCTGTTCAGAGCTTTCAAGTCCAGCCCACTCTGAATTAGAGAGCCATGAAATGTCTCAATGTTCCTCCTCAGTTAAAGACAGGGTTTTCCTCCCCAGGGAAGACCTTCATTTGGGAGTTCACAGAACTGGAATAGCAATGTCAGATCTCTTAGTTTTGAGGCTTTATCTTCAAGAGAAAAACACTTGCTGGATTGTGTGGTTCAGGACTCTGTCCAATTGCTGCTTCTGTTTGTAAGATGCAAACCACATTCTTGGCCAAACCAAAGCCTGTGACTGTCTAGGTTCTGGAAGACCTGGGGATATCTTGTCTGTCTGGAAGTACCAGCCTCTGCCCTCTCCTTCTCCGCAGGCATATGGCAAGTATCTATGGTGAGAAGATCCTTGTTAATGCTCTGTGTGGGGAAAATCCAGCCATCTGCCCTCTCAGGACTCTTTTAGCTTCAATTAGCAGCCAGTGCCATGATTACAGATCAAACTCGGAGATTTCACTCAGCTGATACAGCAGAATAGAAAAGGATGGTCGGTCATCTTTCCTCTGAGCAGGGGAGAGAGGAGAGAGGGAGAACATTAATGTCAGCTTGAGAGGTATGGCAAGATTAGGAGGGAAAACTGTGGAATCTGAGTATTAACAGAAGTACAAGCTATTGTTATACAGAAAAAAGCCAGCAGAAGAATGAGCTTCCTTCTCTGCAGTGCTTCGTTGCTACCAGCAATGAGTTTGCCCAGTGGGCACTAAGTGCCTTGTAATGGCTGGCTGTCATTTTTGCCATCACTCTTAAAACTCAGCCCCACAGATCTGCAGCTTTCTTAGGAGCCAAACTGTTGAATTAACTTGAGTTATGTGCCTTACATAGACTTCTCAGTGAAGTGAACACACTCTACAGAAAAAGCAGCTTAAATAAAAGGCAAAGAGCCTAAAGTCTGCTTGCCAGTGCAGATGAAAGCTACAGAGTGCTTCACCTCCAGGATTTTATCTTGTGTTAGTACATAAAGTGTATACTTCTCTCATTCTAAAAGCCATGGGGAAGAGAGCTTTTGTCTTTGGGAACTGGAGTTCTCCCATTACAGTACTAACCATCCTCCAGCAGTGGCTCATGACCTCATAGATAGCTTTGGAGGCCAGCCTGGGTTTGTAGAGCCGAAATCCTGCATTGATTTCTTCCACCACTTCTCCATTCGTGCGATTCTCATAGGGGATTTTACCTTCACTGAAAACCTCCCACATCAGCACTCCTAAAGCAGACAAATGAGAAAAGTCACAAAGCAGCAAATAAAATCCTTCCACTCTCTGTTCTCTGCAGCTCAGCCCTGCTGTCCTTTACTTGGAAAAGCAAGTTTGACTTCTCTGCGTCCTACTTCATGATAATCTATTATGACAGGGCCCTTCCCCATGAATCAGATGAAGTCTGTTATGTGTCAGAAAGAAAAGCAGGGTTGTATGTCTTCTCCAAAACTGTTAAAAGGAGGGAATGGTTATGTATGTACTCCATCCAGATGTGTAATCTGACAAAAAGAACCTGCTTTTTGTCATTGATTCAGTTTATCTATTTTTGCTTCCGGTTAATCACATACAAGAGATATGTCACCGGAGTTCCTGACAGCAGTGCGTCCTACACCAGAATCTGCTCGTATTTTGGTGATACTCAGGAGCAAGAAAACAGTATGAATGGCTCCATTAGTCCATTACTCCATTAGCTGACCATTTGTCAGCTCAGCCTCAGCAATTGGAAATCCTCACCTACAAAAAGTCCCACTTGGTGTGATTCCCTGGAATGAATTCACAGAGAATAACACAGGAATTTCAAAGGATTGTGGCATTCCTAAACAGTCAGATGTTTTTCTGTGATTACTGTTCATGTTTCTCTTGTGTGTGATAGGCAAAGACAAAAAGACTGTGGAGTACCTTGCAGTCGGCCACCAGATCAGAGAGGCCCTACAAATGGAGTGACTACAAGGCATCCCTGTTATTATTAGGTTTAATTTCTTTGCTCATCTAATATGACTGATTTGGTTAACTGTGTTCACATTGTATTAGAAAAGGGAGACAGTCAGATGGACTTATCTGAAATAAAGTTGTCAATCAACTTTGCTAAATAATGCCTACTTTTTAGTTTTGAATTCCTCAAATAGAAGATGCATAGAGATTACAGCTCCTCGCCAATGATATTGGCTCTACTGAAGAATAAGCAAAGAAGTTGTACTCTCCCTGTGTGCAGGTTCCTGCACTGGGATTTCTCACACGCATTTTGTTCTTCTGGGCACAGCAGGATTTCAGCCTGGCTGAAGAGATGAACGGGCTGCAGAGTAGTGGAGCAGAAAGCTTCTCAGAGTCATGAGACCATGACATGACAGAGGAATCCTCTTATGCAAACCCCACTGCATAACAAGTCTGACAGATGTATAACAGTGCTGGCTACACCTTTCACAAAGGACTGACCAACACAAGCAAAGCTCACCAGTATTTCATTCAGCCCTGAAACTGGAGTGAGCCAACTTCACCTTTACTGGCTTGACTGGAAATTAAACTGAGCTCCCTTTTTCAAAGCATCTAGCTGTAAGCATCTGGCTGTCAGCTGATTCGGAGTTGATTGTATGGGTCAGCTTCAGATTTGTGAGGCAAAAGAACATTTTTACCAAAGTAGCATCTCTCTCCATATCACTGCCACTTTGCTTTGAGATGTCAGGGAGAGTTCCATCTGCAAATGTTATTATGTGGTGAGTGCTGACAGCCTCCTCCACATGCCAGGGGACATAGTAAGAGGAATGGTGCTCTCTGAAGCATCTTGGGTTGGGTTAGTGAAGGTGGTTGTGTGGGCCTGAGCACCCAGCTCCCACTGTGCTGCTCATAACCTACTACTGGAATGCACAACTCCAACCACAGCAGAAGCCAGCAAGGCGAGAGGGAAGCACAGAATTCACAAGCACAGACTAGCAAAGGTTATAATCCTGCATTACTTACTGCTAGGCCTGGGGCTGAGTGGCGCCCCATTGACTGTGTGCTGTGTGCAGCACACTTCACCAATTCATTCTGCAGTACCACAATTTGCATGCTAGCTGGAGAGGGGCCAGACACATCAGTGTGCCAGATCAACAGGCCAGGGGCTAGCCTTTGTTATCTCCAGTGCCAATGGCTTTGGGGAAAAAAAATATACAACAGTTTTCTTATCTCTGGAGGTCCAGAAGGGAGACCAAAGAACAGATGCAAATCATAAAACAATGCATTAGGGAGCAGGAAATGAGGTGAGAAAATAATATTGTCAGATTGGTGTAAAGCAAATGGAGTCAGCAGAGCAAACTTGGAAAGGCAAAGAGTTTGAGTGAAGTGTGAGTGCCCAAGGACTGACATGCAGAGAGATGGAATGCCTAAATATCTTTCCTTTCCTTATATAATCTTGTCAGTGACTCTCCAACCTCTTCTTGGACACTTCTGCTATTATCAGCATGAAATGGAGCTCATTATTTGGCATTACACAGCATTGCACATGTATAATATATCAACTTGGCAGTATTTCAGTGTTCCAAATTACATATATAGTTTATGATTCTTTCTTTCACTTAAATGATTTAGGTGTGCTTTCTTAAGCCAGTATTCAGGCAAAACACCCTGGGAGCCCAGAGGATGTTGTGTGTGTGAGCTGGTGTTTGTTAATTTTTTTCCATTCTGACAAGAGGCTCTTACCAAATGACCAAACATCAGATTTGGTGCTGTAGTTGCTGTAGGAGAAAACCTCTGGAGCAGACCACTTGACTGGGAACTTGGTCCCCGTGGAGCTGGTATACTGATCATCAAGGACAATCCTGGAAAAGGAAGAGGCAGCAGCATGCTGAGTAACCTCCTTATCCCATGACAGCTCTGCAGGGAGCATGTGCAGCCATGGTGGCATTACCTTGACATCCCAAAATCAGATACTTTGACCACATGGGATTCTCCCACCAGGCAGTTCCTAGCAGCCTGCAAGAAAAGAAGGTGCGAAGGCAGAAGGTCAGAGCTGAAAGACTCACAACCACTCAGATGCTTTGTCCCAGTAGTACAGATAGTGCTTAAAGGAAAGAGAATCAAAGTTTCATCTTCTGTGATGCAAAGAAGGTGAAAACTTCAGGTTCTTATGCTTTGTGTACATTTTATGGCCAGCATTTCCACAAAAGCATCAGTCTAACTTGCAGGCCTTTGTTGCCCAGAAAGGGCAGAGAAAAATCCTAAAGTATCCACAACTACTCGCAGTCCTTGCTCCCCTAACAAAAGCAGCAGTGGCTGATGTGGCTTAATTGAACACCATGTAATTAAAAACATTTTATCATCAGTGCATGCTTAGAACAAGCCTTTCTGGCATTTTCCCTCATTTCTTTTCTCCCAAACACAGTTAAGAGAAAGGGATTAATCAGCACTCCAGGGGATGGGTTTTTTTCCTACAGTGTTGGTGCTTCTTCAGCAATAAGGGGAGATACTGTATCTCCTATCAACAGGTAGGCAGGAGGGGTGCGAAAACTGAAATTGAGGAAGGGAGAAAACACATGGAAACATTCAGCTGGAGCAGAGGAAAAGTCTGTGGGACCAACATACGAGGTCTCTGTGGATGACAGAGTTTTGTTCCAGATAAGCCATTCCTTCACACACATCTTGGCACATCCCCAGGAGGGTTTCCTTTGAAAAACTGCCCCGCTGGCTCCTGAGGTAGTCGGACAAGCAGCCATTCTCCATGAACTCAAACACCAGGCATATGGGGGTGTTGTCAAAGCACACTCCATAAAGTTGGACTAGCTTAGGGTGAGACAGTTTCCTGTGGGATAGGGAGGGAAGGTGGAAAAGAAGCTGAAACAGACTCAGTGGCTTCTATGCTTTCAGTAAATGTGTTACATTGGACTGCCTATGTTACCTTGCTGCAACCCTCTCTCCGCAGAGGCCAACTACTAAGTAGAAAAAGAAAATGTATAGACAAAGTCTAATGTCAGATAGCACTGTCATCCCCTTTTAATGGTAATGGTCAACAAAAGACTTTTCTGCATGGAAAATCATCCAATCAAACAAAATCAAAATCAATTTCCATCTGTTTTTTGAAGGGAGGGAACAAAGTCAATGAACCCAAAGAGAAACACTTTCAGTTGTGCAAAGCAAAAAATAAAATGTGTAGCTAAGGTTTTCAGTAAAATTTCCCTCAAATTTTAGGAGATTTCTCCATCTAATTATTTTTGACAAAAGCTACTTTGCTCTCAAAACACATCATCAGTTTTTTTGCCTTTCATAACAGCAAAAGTCTGGAAGACCATTCGGGATATTTGTAGATTTAGGACAGTAATTCACCTACACTTTGAATTGCATTTCTTTGTAATCAGCAGAGCTCACTGGTGTCTCTCTCTCTCTCTCTCCCATTTATATGTATACTATTTATTATGTACACTACGTAATCCAAGTTTAATTTCTGCATTCATATTCCTGAACATTATCACAACACTTTGGTTCAGTCTTAGGAATTCTTCAGGGTCTGTTTTTCATGGTGAATCTGCAACTTACATCAAGACCTTAGCTTCCTCAATGAAATCCTCTTCTGACATTGCTCCTTCACGAATGGTTTTGATGGCCACTTTCGTTCTCTCCATCAAATACCCGAGGTAGACCACGCCAAACTGACCACTGCCAATTTCCTGTACACGGGTGAGCTCAGAGGGGTTAATGATGAATTTTCCTGTTGATTGTAAGGGACAAAGAGTAAGGATCTAGCAGTAAAATGTTAAACAAAAAGCTTTTATGGGTTAAATATTGAGACAGGACTTGAAGTGAGACTTTCTGGCTCTCCCTCAAATTGTCTGTCTGACCTTTGGTAACTCATTTGACTAGTCTGTGCTGCACATCATGTTTAAGTATAAAAATAGAAACATCCCTCTTTTCCCCCCATTTGTCTTGTCAATCCAGTTCTTCAAGGAGAATTGTTTCTACCATGCATATGTGCACTTCTGAGCATAACATGGTTTTGAACTTCTTTTATGTTTCAAAGTTACAATAAAGATGATACCAGCAAACCTCTTGTAGACAGAAATGTGCAAATGGAGGCATCTTTCAGGAGGGACTCAGATTTCACCAAGTTATGCTATGCTCCTACTTCCATCACTTTTGTTCAAGCATTCATTTCAGTATTTAATGTTGATTTCATTGAGATCCTGGTGTTCTTATCATCTCCCTCAAGGCACTGCACAATCAGTTCAGTTATCAATGGTAATAACCAAGATGATAATCTAGTGAATAGTGCAGTGTAAAAGTCTGAGGAAAGCTATTTATTGTGGTGACAGTCACATGAATATTTATCAATATCCAAGGCGATATTCAGGACCACCCAGCTAACCAGTGAGGAGTGTGATTCCCACGTAGTCATGAGAGCACCATACCATAGCTCAGCCCTGCAGTGATTGGGGCCTTTTTCCTCCAAGAAGACACTGCGTACCGCAAGCGAGTGACAAGACCTGGATAACGGAGGAAAAGGTGGGTTCCAGTTATTGTCAGAGTCATGGGATGTGTGGCTGTCACTACCCCAGAAGGTAGCCGGGATACTGGAAGCAGATTTATTGTACTGAGTTCTCAGCTCCACTTGAGGGCAGCTAAACCTCTATTCAGACCATGATTTCCTGCCTGCTAAAAGGAAGCCAATTCTGAGCAGTTTCAGCTAATTTCCCATTTTCAGTCCATCAGCAAATGTGAGTTTCTATTAATTCTGATGAAACTTAAAATTATACCTTTTATCTGTAGGGTATTTTTGAAGCCCAGGATTTCCCTTGGTACTCCTGGGCTGTAGGGGTGGGAGTCTTTGGTAACTCCCATGTCTGGCTATAGATCAGGGCCATGCCCCTAATTTTGTGTCAAATCAAGGCCCAGGGATATATCACCTCCTGGGCAAGAAGGGCCTGCAGTGTAACTCAGATAGGTAGCTTGCTCTGACGGTGATGACACATCCCCACTGTCTCCCAGGAATGAAAGGGCTCTCTCGAGTATGTCACCAAAACATTTGTGTTGGTCATAGTCAGCCTTAGAAGGATAACCAGAATGAAGATGTAATGCTGGAAGCTGGCCTGAGGTGATCATTCTCCCACCATAAGTGGAAGAAAAGGTGATGCCATTTAAGATTTCAGTGTAAGCACAGGTGGCTTGGGAGCCTTCCTTCAGTCAAAACAGTTACCTGGCTGCATGCTAAAACAGTAGCTTCCCTGCTCAGCATCAGCATTTACTTACCTCCTGCATTGTGCTGGTGATAGTTGATGAGTTCAGGTATGCAGTCAAACACATGCTTTTCTGCTAAGTAATATCGCTTGGGAAAGTCAGTTGTCTCATTGATGTGATAATGCTTTATCACGGGATTGTTATCCGTGCTGAAAAAGAGGAGGTTTTCTTTGAGGAAAACTAGGCTGCAGCAAAAAGACAGAAATCTGGGTATAAATGGAAGAGGAGCAAGTGAACAAAGGGTAGAACCTTCCCTACGCACAATGAATGGGTGGGGAGCAAGGAGCAAGTTGCCATTGCTAACAAGAGCTGTGTTCTTGCATGTTCTTCCTCTCACTCACAGATGACCTCATCTCTAGAAAGGCTGAGGTTGCCTGATAAGGCAGGTTGAGTACAGTTTCTCTGCCTCTTCTTTCTGAAGCAAAACTTTCTGTCCCATCACTAAAACCCTTTCACTAGTCTTGTATTACCCCCCTCTGATGAGTCCAGGATCCATGTTGATCCTACCAACAATCTGGGTAGACAATTCCATTAAAATTACAACCCCAGTGATGTCCAAGACAGCATTTATAGGCCTATATTTAGATGGAGGGAGAAGTGGAGCCTTTAATACACTTTGCGAATGGCAGCTAACTTTCCTGTCTTTTTTGGAAGTGTTTTCCTCTATAATTTTCATGAGCCTTCTGCTCACTCTTTATAATGCCAAAACAGAGATTACACTCTCACAGAAGCCATTTCATTGATGTAATTGATGCAAAAAGCTGCTGAGCTCAGCTGTACCTTAACGCTTTGGTGAAAACAGAGACTGTGTACATGCCAGGCTGCCTTGAATCTCTCACCATGAAAGCACCTTCCCTACCCTGCAACAGGAGCAAAAGAGAGAAGACTGGTTAGAGACATAATGGGAACAAAAGAGAAGTTTTCCAGGGACAAAGCTCTGCTCATTTCAGCCCTCCTTATTGCTCTGTCATGAGGATGTGCTAAACATGTAGGAGAAGTGGGGCCATCAGCCATCTGACAGCTTAGTCTGTTCCATGCACAGCTCTGAGGGCTGCCCATGCCTGCAGGTACATGAAGCTGGCCTCTCTTGGATGCTATGTATTTTAAGCTCAGCTTCCTGAGGAAATGTGACGTGTGCACTTGTGCTGTGTATATGTGGGTGTACATGAGAGCACACCTCTGTCACCCCAAGCCTCTCTAGAAATTTTGAACCCATTGGCTCCTTTCAATCTGAGAGAACACTGGTGATAATAATTTCACACAAGTTCAATGAGACGAGCAGCCAAGTGGAAAGACAAGCCCCTTTGAGTGCTCTCCAATCGGAGAGCAGCTACAGAAAAAGAGTACAATTTATGCAACACCAGAAAAGCCATATGGGAATGTATGAAGGATAATTTGCCAATGTACCACAAATGGGAAAAACTTGGACAAGACCCCAGTCCTGTATCTAAACACAACTGTGTAGGAAAGCAGGGTTCCTCCATTCTGGCACTCACACAACAATTTCCTTTTTTAATTGTTTTCTACTCATCTGAATGCTAAAATGTATCATGGGTCATGATCCTGAAGGGCCAGGCACTAACGGATCAGATAGCAGAGGCAGAGGAGAAGACTTAACATAACAGTTTGGATGCAATATGCTGTGCTGATCTACACATTCGTAACAAACCCCACATTTTTATTCTGTTTGCAGATAAAGATGCTTTTCATCTGGCATCCCAAGTGCCTGATTTTATGTGTCATCTTTCCACCCACAACACCTGATGCAAACCTAATCCACCAAGTGCACCCTGCCTTGTCCTATTTCGCATCTGATTCAGCTCCAGGAAAACACAAAGGATGAGGCTGCTACTGCATCTCCTGAATATGAGCTGCTGACTTTCAGTGCTCAGCTCTGACCAGATGGGATCAGCCCACTGAGCTATACACTTTCCAGGGTTATCTCTTTAATGCACGTCTGTGCAACATCTACCATACCTGCACTATTTAATATCTAGCACAGAGAAGCTCTAAAAAGCATCTTTATCATGCACAGTGAGGGCTTTAGGACTCATTTCCTTGGCAGTGTGGGGTTGCTTGCACAGATAGGCAAGTTAGTTACTTAAAGCTCTTTTCTTGTCCTTCTGTCTCACTTGACAGCAAACCTGGCCAAAGATCACTTGTGAGCTTGGCCATATTTTTGGGGGGAAGCGGTGGGGGCTGCAAGGTTTTGAGACAGAAGCCTCTGCAGCCACATGGGGGTAGCTGCCACAGAGAAGTTGTGCTGGTAGGATTGGAAGGAAAAATAAGATCACTAAACCATGCGTGGACACATCCCGTAGGAGTTGTAACAACTAAAATAATATTTAAAACCACACAAAAATGCTTTTATTTGCATAAAATGCTATAATTGCAAGAATCAACCCTTTATTTGGGTGTCCTGTTAGTATAAGAAGTAATTTTAAAACTAAGGGTATGTTTGTGTGGAAAATTTGAACAAGAAGTTTATTCTTTCTATTTTCACTACAGTCTTCACTGGAAAACTCTCTCAGCTGAGAAATGAAAGATGCTCGCATGTACACACACACACACACACACAACTAAAAAAGCCCAAGCCCGTATTTCTGGCTTTCACCCAAAAGACTTCAGCACAAGATTGGTTAGATTTCAGAGAACTACTGCATCCACAGGCCTCCTGCAGAGGCAGAAAAGATGAGCTAAAATCACAGTTCTCAGTCGATGCTGTGTTCCAAAAGAGTGTTTTCCACCAGCCTCAGTTATTTAACCAAAGAAGGATGGCATGGCTCTCTGCCCACACTCAGCTACCATGGAGGTAAGGGGGAGGCTGCTAGTGATCCTTTATTTTGCATTGCACACTAAGAGCAGCCAAGGACAAGGCCACAGCAGGAAACCAGGGTTCAGCTCTCTCTTACACAAAGCAGCCCTTGAAGGCTTCTCCTCATTTGTCATTAATTAATTATTATTGCCCATCCACCCCACGTGTAGCACTGGTTTACCTCATCCTTGAGGAGTGTTTCTGCTTTGCTTCTGCTGATGTTCTTATTGTACCATCTGAAAACATCAAAAGACTCCCAGTCAGCATTTCAAGGCTAGTAAAGTTTCTGCTGAAAAGCATCTGAGTTCAGTATCCCTGCATGAGTGGTGGCATGTTATGTGGGGTAGTGATGTTTGAGGCTTGTAGAACAAATCCAGGGCACTTGGAGACACAAGACAAACACAGGCACAACTTACTCATATATTTGCAGATTCTCGGGTGATTTTTCCACCAGGTAGCTGCTTGGCACGTAGCCTTCATGCCTGTTGAAATACAACATGGCGTGAGTGGGCCAGACAGACAGGATTTTCTCTGCTTCTGTAGGAGTCAGCCCTGACAGATTTGCCTGCTCTTTGCAGGATAGTTATGTATTTAGTAGGGTTACCGGAGTAGGAAACAGCTGATTGGACCCCTAAACTTGCAGAGTTTCACATTTATCACTATTTTTCCCCCTCATTTATGACAGCAAATATCAGCCTGAGATGAGGGCTGTTTATTTTAATTAACATTCATCAGATCCTTTTCTTAAGCTGCATGAATTCAAGTAACATCAAAGGGAAGAAAGTTACTATAAATAACCTTCCATCACTTTTTCCCTGTATAACAGAGGATAACTTTCACAAAAGTTATACAAGAGGCCAGCATATATGTTAATGGGAGAGCAAACTGGATTTAGACTGGATTTGTAAATTGGCTGTTGAAAAGAGACTTACCCATTCTTATCTTGAATCAGCCACCAATGTTCCTCAGAGCTGTCAATCACATAATATTCCTCATTACATTGTAATGTCAGCTCCTGTGGATTCTGGGCTTCATAGTCATATATGGCCATGACTAAGGCTTCCTTTGGGTCTAGCAACAGTTTCTGCACAAATTAGGGAAAAGGCTCATTATATTCATAGTCATAAAAAGCAATGGCATGTTCTCTAAAATGATATATCCCTGGCAGTACTGGTTTTCTCCAGGCTAAAAAGCCTTAAAGCTGGGAAAACACCCCAGGCTGTCTGATGGGGTATGGAGCCAAGATGAGAATTTTTAGCCCATTCAAACAATTAATTTAATATAGAAATTTCAGTTGCACAGAAAATAGGTATCTACTCCTTCTTAAGGCAGGATTGCCTCTGTCTGATCTGTTATTCAGAGATTCCTCTTAAAACCTTCCAGTGATAAAATCTCCATGGCCTCCCTAGAGGGGGACTGTCCCATACTCTGCTGCCCTCCAGCCCTTTTCTCATGGCCTGCTTCTCCCTTTCCTCCCTTCTCATTAAATAAGCTGATGACATTTTGTCCTATCCACAAGAAAATCACTTCTCTATTCCCCTTCACAGCAGCTTTTCTCATATCTCTCCTACTTCCCCAGTTTCCCTGTCTATTGATTGAAAACAAAAAAACATTGAAGCTTCAGTCACCACTGGAAAGTTATCTCTGAAACGAGGCTGTCTTTGCATGAGTGAACCTAACTCTAGTGCGATGCTGCTGATTTCTGGCTTATGGGAAAATATGGAAAAGGCAAGAGAAAAGCCCAGGAATGTTATCGCAGGTGATATTCCAAGTCACTGCACTGTGGTGAACCTTAATGAGGGTATATTGACCACTGCTAGTTAAGCACACAGGACAGGACGCCAAGAACAGCTTCATGTGCCTCACTGCACTCACCCAGTTGTCTTCAGGAGTGGGAGGAAGAGGCTTCTTTGAGGCTGGAAAGTAATCAAGAAAGATACTTTGAAGTAAATCTGGGCAAAATCAGGGGAGAAAATGTCATGGTAATGAATTGATAAAGGTGATACAAACCTAGTGAATAGCGAGTCTTGGCCTTTTCAAGTAAGATAGTCTGCACCTACACAGCGACTCAGCCACACAGCATCGGTTTAAAACTGGGGTATAGGTTACTTAAGGAATCCCCCAGGTACAGGGTTACAGTGTCTTGGGTTAAGAATGATTGACTGCTTATATGCTTTTTCAGGAGACAAAGTAAAGATTATGCTTAGCCATTGAAACCACAGAAGAAATGTGGTCAGGACAAAATAGGATGCACAGGGTTGAATGCGTGTATATCAAGAAAGTTATTATGGGTTATTGATGGATCATAGCTGATCAAATTCTTAGCTCTCTATCTGATTCCAAAGACAGCCCCAAGCATCACACAGAGGAAAATGTTCATTCAAAACAAAGAATGTCACATACAATTAAATATAATCCATAATAAACCAAGAAGCCAGCAACATGCCTTGTGATGGAAATGTAACAGGATATTCTTTGATGTTTTGTATGAGACAGATTCAACCCTTTACTTTTGCTAGGAATAAATATTTTCAAAGTCAGGATGATCTTAACAAATCCCATACCATTTTTGGTAGGATCATACTCCACACAGCCAACTGCCATCTTCTCTGTCTGAGCACAGCATATCCACTTGCCATCTATCCAAAAATCTGGATGACACTTTGAAACCAAGCTGTTGTTGTTTATGATTTCTGGAAAATATTGGCAGAAGGAAAAAGAAGAAATAAAAAGAGGGGAAAAATAAATTTATTTGTATTCACATCAGCTCTGAAAGACATCTAGAACTGAATGGAAAAAAATCTGCACGCAAAAAGAAGCTTCTTCTTGTCAAACCAAGCATTTAGTTATTATTATATATCAGCCTCCTCCATTAATGCTTTTTCTTTTTCCCAAAAAGATTGTATTTCACCACTGATGTGGAGGAATAGCCTTCCTGCTGCTGATGGAGCCTATACCTCTCTACTACTGGAGACCAGAATCCTATCAAAGTAGCTCTCTCTTTAAACTGATGAACACCAAAACCACAGAAGGAAGGTCTCATAAAAGGAAATAAAGCCTGGAAGTCCATATACTGATGATTCCCATGAGAGACTACATCTTTACAGTATCTGTAGATGTAGGGCACCGGCACTTGCTGCTTTGACCTGATGTCAGGAGCTCAAGGAGTTGAAGAAGCTGGCATTCACAAGCACTAACCATCTTTTGCACATGTAAATACTAGTCTTGAATATCTGTATGAGTGATTAAAGATCCTTCTTCTTGAAGCTCAGGCTCTAAATCTGTAATAATAATTTTCCTAAAAAGAACAGAACATTTCTGCTGACCTGTTTCAAGAGGCTATTCTGCTACCTATTTCAAGGGGACAGTCTCAAGCTGTTGAACAAGAAGATGTGATAAAGTAGAAGCTTGGAGCAAGTGCTGTCCAGAAGGGGAATAAACAGTTGCAAGAATAAGTGCATGAACTTAGTAATATCTCCATGAGACACAATGTTTCTAGAGTGAACAATACAGCAGCTTGTGTTACAAAGCAGGAAAAAGCTATGACAGAAGCTTGGTGCAGTTTTCATGTAGCCAAGTGACACTTCCCTTATGTCAAGTATTAGGCTTTGTTTCTGCCTGCAGTGGTTAGTTACAGTGCCTTCAGTTCAGCACCATTACTGCAGAGCACAGCACAATTCAGGAGGTGAACAGGAAATGAAAACTACATGAAAAATGTTTCTTTATAATGATGATTCTCTAAGAAGGTTGTAACCTAAACAAAAAATATATTAGTAAGAGCTGAAAAATCTGCTATGCAGAAAAGATTAATTTCTAAAAAACAAAACAGACATAGAAAACCCCCTCATCTCTTCCTGAATAAGAAACCTCAAATTACACTAACGTATAAATTTATCCTTGAAAGAAGCAAATAAAGCATTCCATGGGCAAATTTTCTACTGCTGCTGCAAACACACAAGCAATTTGATGTTACAACCTCATTTCCCAATGTCACTTTGCATGTTTAAATCTAAGATATTGACCCTTCTTGCATATTTTCTCTGCATTATAGCCTGTAAAAAAACTGGTCTGGGATAAGTAACTTCAACATTAGGTGAGCACAGGGGTTTTATTACCTTCCTTCAGTGTAAAGACCCATCTCTGCCGGCTCTCACGATTGGGTGCAAACACATAGAGTATGTAGTTATCGTGGACAACCTAGAGAGGGAAGTGAAAAAGAGAGCAAGCATTAGAAGCAATCCCACATATGCTGGGCACAATGGAGACACTGAAAGCAACAGGGATCAGGCCTCATGCCAACAAGTTAAACACAAAATGATGACATGGGAAAATGGAGTAACAGGGCCTATTCAGAAGCATCTCTTAACTTCATTGACTTGATTATTTAATATGGAATAGAAATTTTTATCAGGAAAGAATTGTAGACAAGCAGTGATTATATCATTTCTATGCTGTTAAGAAATGCATGTGAAATCAGTGGAGGTGTAGCAATATCAATCTGCAGAGGGTTTAGCACGTTACTCGCTGGCTGCAGTTTATCCTTCTAAAGCATCTCTGGGGAAATTAGCATTTTCTTGTTAAGATACCTTCACTTAACATCTAAAAGCCAAATCTAGCCTTTTTTTTGTATAAGTATAGATCTCATGCAACTCACTGGAGATATTTGAATTACTGTTATTCTCCAAAGTTTTTAATAGCTTTCAGTAGGATTATAGAGGGGAAATAAGAAGCCGGAGCAGATGAACAATGAGCAATCAAGATGCTGTTTTCATCAACTTTGCCTTAATCACAAACAAATGAAGGAAGAGAAATACAGAATGTTTCTGAAATTTCAGGCCAGGGAGCAAAATCATCACAAGAACTGAGATGAGTCATAAACTGAATTGGATAACTAAAATTTGATTTAAGGCATGATCTATAGTTCTCTTCCAATATTTATCTCCACAGTTTAATTCCATATGGGACCTGATCTTTTTGATGCACAGATGCTTTGACCACTGTATTTGAACAGCGGTTTCTGGAAGGGTTTTAGAAGTTTTTCCAGGGATATAGATGAAGCAAAGGTGATTATTGTTTAAAGAACAGGAAACATTTGCTGTCTCTTGGCCTGATGCCCTTGCAGGCACACGCAGACAGCCATGTGACTCAGTTTTCATGCTACATAGAAATAAATTGCATCTCTTTTACAGAAAACAGAAATAGAATAGGAATAATTCCCACTTGTTTAAAGCCATTCCTGTTGATATTATGATGTCTTGACAATGTAAGGCAGATTTTGGAATATACAGTAAGCAGATCTCCAAGAGACAAAGTCATGAGCATGCACAACTGCACAAAATCACTCAGTTCATTCCTCTCTGCAAGGGGCTCACTTGCCAGATGAGCCAAACAAACCTGAAAAGCCACTGGTGGCTCCACACAAGATTTACAGATGGGTGCAGCCAAAATATTTAACACCTCCCCCACAGACACTATAATTTTACAAAATACCATAAAACTGATGATGGGACAAAATTTAGACGTGCTCCAAGCAGGGGCAGTTACCGCAACCTCAGTGGAGCGCTGTCCATCATGACTGCTCCACTGTTACCAGCCTACCAGTACTGGTCTCTTTGTTCTCAGCTTGGAGCAGGCTCCCTAACAGATCACATTCACTAGTTTCTAATGCAAGGGGCATTACTGTATGTATTTTCAGTACCACACATGTAAATCAGCTAAGACCCTGTGTGGATTCTGCGTGTGAAGCATGGCCTTTCTCCAAACATGAGTGAGTGGGATAGCTGAACACTGAGTTAAACTTGGGGTAGGATTAGAAGATGTAATGATCCTTTCCAATTTAAAACCACTGAGTGTAAGAGTTTATAGACCCTGTTGTAAAATGCAGTCTGTGATTCCCCAGGTCATTTCAAACCTTGATCTGCTTTTTCTTTCTGTGTTGCTATTCACCCTGGCACCAGGTTCATTAACAACTGCACTGCGAGGGAGAATGTTATTGAAATACTAAATGAGGTGGGATCTCTCTATCAGTACAGTCACCACACAGACTCACCTGGAAAGGATATTTATACTGGCAGGGAATGATAATGTCACTTTTCACAATTTCCACACATTTTATCCTGGAAAGCTCCACAGAACCCTTCAAAGTCTTTTTTTTCTAAAAAGCAGAGAAAAGCAGTCAGTTAATGATAATGATTGTAGATCAAGTGAATGATTAGACAGGACTGTCCTGTCCATGGGGGATTTAATTTTAATGGAGGAGTAGCAACCTAACTGATTATGTAAGGCATTTAAAAGTACAAAGAATCATTCTCATATATGGCACCTCCACATGCACTGCACATACACACACATATAGGACCATACGTAGCTCAGCACATGGGTTCTTAGTGAACCAGTCAAAAGCCTTGATTGAATTTCAAGAGTTTTTTTTTCTTCCAACAAAATGAAATGCCCTTTCAACCAAAAGGAACTATTTTAATGTAATATTCAGTTCACCAACACTCTGGTTTCATCCTGAAAAACTACAAAACAAGAAATATTTTATTAAAAAAGTATTTGGGTACTGAGAATTTCAAACCTTTGCATTTTAGCTCAAATGCAGCATTTTCACTGCACGTAGTTCCAAGAAACAAAACACTTCACTGTTTTGTTTTTTTTTTTTCTGTCAGGGATTCTACCTAAGCAAAAATAATAGGAAATTTTGAAGTAAATAAGAGCCTCAAATATTTGTCAACAAAATGACTTTTCTGGCAGCCTCTGCTCCATTATTATTCATCATATACCAGATACCTAGGTAACACTATGGTCAGTTAAGAAAGGGTAAGAAAAGAACAGACATCTAAACATCCCGACTACCTCAGTGTATCCTATTTCCTACTGAGTCCTTACCCCATAGCTCCTTGGTGTATGACATTCAGCTTTTGCAAGAGAGGGGTGAGGTGGATGCTGCAAATGGCAGGCGGGAGCTGGGCTGAAGCTTGCTGTCTGGTGCACGCTTCTGAAGGATTCACTACAAATATGTTTGCTCTTTAGAGGCAAACCAGTTTCCTGTTTTGCTTTGTTTTCAGTAGGGATTAAACACTCACTGTCTCCCAGCTCAGCTTTGTGAGGTTTATGAGCCCAAAAACACTGCAAAAGCTTCTGTTTTTGCAGGAGAGAGCATGAACTTCAATGACTGAGCTGTACCTGTCACAGGTTATCACTCAGAGACACAGCAAGACTTCACCAACCTTCCTGCCCTCCCTCTGACCTATAACGCATCCCTTCGTGTCCTTCACCCTCCAGTTCCCTCTTGCCCTCTTTTCCATATATCACTGTGACC
Organism: Forpus xanthops; assembly: GCA_032466535.1. NCBI lineage: Eukaryota > Metazoa > Chordata > Aves > Psittaciformes > Psittacidae > Forpus > Forpus xanthops. The sequence goes on along the minus strand of JASSUY010046596.1, from coordinate 3,564 downwards.
CTGCAGCTCTACCCCGCTGGCAGAAGCTGTCCTCAGTGCTGCTCCGACCCTCACTGCTGCTCTGTTGCTACCTTTCATCATTAAATTTAGCCTAAAACAGCAAAGCAGCTGATGCCACTGGAGATGGGATTAGGTTTGCTATAGTATACTGTCAACAGCCTCAAAACAGAAAGTCTCTAAAGCTCCTCAAACCTTATTCTTGCACAACTGGTTGGGTATTTTGCCTCTGTAGAGTTGGACTTGAGGAAAGAGAGGGGAAGTTATTGCAGCGTGGTCTCACATCTCTCTTGCTGGATTTTTCTAGTGTATTTGGTTTCTGTGTTTGTATTTGCTTACAGTTTAACCAGTGCCTCTAGATTCACTGCCAGGACTGTCTCCTTTAGACAACGTCTTCGTATGTAGGTCTATGGGGTGAATTGGGATCTTTTTATATCAATAAACCCAAGGCTGTAAAGCACTCCTAAATGTAAATACCAATTAAATGTCAAGAGCATTGCCAAGCCTTAGAAGGGCTTACTGCACTCCATTTTCACCATCTATGTTCTTTTATTCTTGTCTATTCCTGTCTTTCTTTCACAGAGAAAGACAGACTTGGCTTCCTCTGTCTCTTTGCCACAACCTCCTCTATCATTTCTTCTGCCCCTGGGACTTCTATCCTTTTAATGAGACTCAAAACCATTAATTTTCTATAACAGCCTTCAATTTTGGTAGCATTGAACCATCCTTCATCTTATTCCTTTGAAGTCCCAGGGCTTAACCACATACAATCCTCTGAGGCTTTAGGAAGCCAGTCACACACTCTGTTCTTTCACTGCAGATTGCTGATATCTTTCCAGACTCTGCTGAAAGATAGGGTCCAGCCTTCTCAAGGAGCATTATGCAGTCATCCTGCAGCTCTCATCACCTACTGTGCTCCTTTTAATCACATAATTCAGAAATGGAAGCTCCTCATATCCTCATAATCTCACTTTGCAGTGCAATGTCAGGGTACATCTCACAGTCAGTGCATTACCTCATAGATCCTCAGCAGATGGGACTTTGTTGATAAAAAGCAATTACAGTCCTGTAGCAGCACAAACAACTGGAAATACCACTCACAAACCAGGCACTGCCCAGAAACTGGGCTGGAAAAGGAACATATCCCTGCTTTTGTGATGCTTGACTGAACTTCAGTCCAACAAAAGCAACTGGGCCATTTGGAAGGGAGTGAAGAGGAAAAGCTTCTTAGAAATGGTCTCCAAAAAACCTCAGAGACTTGTTCCTAAAGGGGAGAGACAAAACATGCTGACTAATCTCTGTTTGTTCTGTTCAGCCTGACTGGAGTATAATTACATAGATGTTTTAGCTGGTCGGTCAGAAAAAGCATCGGTGGTCTTACTGTGTAATGTGTGTGTAAAGATAATCAAGGCATGCTGCTGTCAGTGTGCTGCGCATCAGTCCATCTTGTTTTATTCAGTTTGGTGTGTTATTTGCAATGTGGCAACTCTGGGAAGGTGAGCTGACACCTCTGAAGAGAGCCAGATTCATCACAAGCCCAACACATTACTGTCTTCATCTTTGCTATTTCACCTCCCCTTGCCAAACAGCTTCAGCAGCTCTTTCACTGATTAATCCTCTAGTTTGTGTCTGCCGCATAAACTAGGTAATCCCAATGGTCCCTATTGGCCTTAGATACTTGGACAATTGACTATGGGAAAATTGACAACTCTAACCTGTGATTCTGAAGACATCTCATGGTGCTTGCTCAAGGAATAAGCTGCCTGGCATCTATCACATGCAGAGATGTGGAACCCATGGTGGAAGGTCAGAGAGCTGTCAGCAGCTGCTGCAGGTGGCAGATCTGAGCTGTGGGAACACTTTCTAACTGTGGCTCTGCACCCTCAGGCTCTGCAAACGTCTGAGATCTTTTAAGATATGGGCTCTGCAGCCTGAGGAATTTGCTACTTTCCGGCTAACACTTTGCTGTTGGTATTTGTGAAGCCCATTCATCAAATGCTCTGCATCAAGCACTTTGGCTGAAGGTCTTTTGGCAGATGCTTAAAGGTTTTGCTGAACCCCATTTCGTTACTAAAGAGCCCTGGCAAGAAAAGTAGACACCAGTGCTGGAATCAGAGGCAAGGGAGGGAAGCCAAATGTTAGAGAGAGGTAAGGCAGGGGTGGGCAGAGCCTTATCTCAAAGAGCACAGGAAGAGAGAGCAGGCAGCATTTTCTGGCACAGAAAGGCAGCATGCCATGTTTCATAAAGCCCCCTTGGTTCAATAACTGTATTAAGAACTTGTTTCTTTTGTGCTGGTGAGGGGAAAACCAAGCAATTAAGTGTCATGTGGCCCCTTGCATCAGTTACTACCAAGGGCTCTCTACACTGCAGCAAGGCTTTCCTTGCCCTGCATCACTAGGTGTTTGCATTCACATCTCTATCTCCCTGTACTTCATCCCCATTGCCTGTGTGGCTCTTCTTTTGCAATGCTGGCTTGAAGCAGGAGGTCAGGGGAAAGCTTATTTATAGCTGTGTAGGAGCAAGGTAGGAAATTCCAGTCCTCTGTAAACTCAACCGCTAAAATGCTTCCATCAATCAGAGCTTTTAATGACCTTCTCTGTAGTGTCAGGGTATTTTTGTAAGGATCTGAGCTAAACTTCATTCCCTGCTTTCATTTACTGTCTTGACTAGAAGGAACCATACTTAATCAGTGATTAAGTGGATGTCGGTTTTTGCCTTGGCACTAGGCATGACCTGCTTGTCCTGTGTTACCTGTGCTCCAGCTGTGCGCAATGTGCCCCTGCACAGGGCCACAACCTGATTTGGGGGTCTCTGTGGGCCTGAGGAGGTGAAACCAAAGCAGGGTGGGGTGGGGGTGGGTGGGTTATCACTATACACAGTCCCTCAGGAACAAATAGGAAAAAAATAAAAACAAAAATGCAAAAGCCTCCACTTTTGCATTCCCCTAGAGTAAAGTGCATGTCACCGTCAAAAGGCTTGCATGCACGTTAAAGTATCTTTAGAGCAATGAGACTGTCTGCTTGTGACATAAAATCTTTGTCCTTGGCTTTCAAGCAGGGCCTAGTCAATGCTACAGCCAATCTGTCCATCTGTAACAGCCCTGATCCGAGTGTTGATCTAATGCTGACCCCATTAACAAAGGTGGACTAAATGAACTTAAGAAGTGCCTGCCAAGCAGTATTACCATGGTTATGTGGTCTCACAATAAAACAAGGCTCATTGTGGCAAACAATCTGAACGTAATCCTCTCACAGCCCCAATAATAAAATTTGAATTATTAAAAAATCCATTTTGCATTTACAGAGGTGTACTAAAGGATTCATTTAATAGTATGTATAGATTTGCACCTTGCCCACATATTATTTAAGGTTGTGTTGATTTTATTACATAAAAATTCATCAAAACAAGCATGTTTTAGGCAGATAGAATCATAGATTAATTAGGGTTGGAAAGGACCTTAAGATCATCTAGCTCCAACCATTCTGCCAGGAGCAGGGACACCTCCCACTAAACCATGGCACCCAAGGCTATGTCCAACCTGGCCTTGAACACCACCAGCGATGGAG
>JASSUY010046592.1:13181-28977 GCA_032466535.1 Forpus xanthops | reverse complement strand
GCAGGGCGCAGTGCCGAGCACCCCCAGGCATTCCCCGGGTGCTCCCGGGCTGCGGGTCCCTCCTCCCGGCCTTCAGCGACCGGAGAGGGGGCTTAGGGGCTCGCAGAGGCGGCTCCCGCTTTCTCCGACAGAAGCGGAGCGATGTCTTGTCACGCGCGGCTTCCCCTCGTTGGTTTCGCTGGTGCGGGAGGGAAGTTTTTCCTTGGCTACGGTCGCCTTGTTACAATAAAACACTTTTTCACCAACGAACATCTCACGGGTGGTGCACGAGAAGGCTATGAGCCGTGAGAATTGTCATTTTTGGTGGAAACCACAAAGCGATCGGGAAAGCAGCTTCGGCTTCGCTTGCCCCGGGAGGCGACGAGACGGCGCTGGCAGCACCCGGGCATCAATAGGGATGCCGGTGCTCCCTGGCCGTCCGAGGCCGCTTCTGGTTCTCCTGCAGTCCCCAGAGTCACCAAACACTGCCCCGCGCCGAGATGTAAAGCGCCAGCGCCTCACTTCTGGTTCAGCTTTATCAAAGGCACTGCTGCGTATTAACAGTTAAAAAACCAGGCAAAGCAGTAGAGAAGTATGCGTGGGTCACACCGTGTGTGTGGAAGGGGTATTTGGTTTGGCACTAGGTGTACAGATCCTGCTCCCTGAGTTTGTATGTGTGTTTCTTACATATATCTCACGTACATAAGGCTGCTTACGGGATCATCGTCTTCCCGGCTCCAAACAAGGATTTATCAGAGGTTTATTTTTTTTTTCCCTAAGAATCTTTCTTGTTTCTGTTGTTTGTTTGGGCAGGGGTCTTGATTGGCTGGGGTTTTTTGTGGGTTTTGTTGTTTTTTCCTGAGGGGAGGGGTATTAATAGAGTCTCGAAGGTGCAGGCTCTATACATAAACATTGAAATGAAATAATGTGGTGATAGGAATGCGTAAAATGTCGGCGAGTAAAATATGAAATTAATGTCGTTGGTGTCTATGCACACTGTATAAATACTCATTTTAATTGAAAAGTTTGTAAGATATTTTCAGGCTAAAAAATCAAATTAATTGAGCTAGATTTCAGAGCCTGCGCATATCGCAATGAGTGCGATGGTTAAGACAAGTACGATGTTGCAGGACATCGCGCAGAAATTAGTACCATGTTGCAGATGTTTTGTGGTGGGAAAGTGGTGATCGTGGGTCCTTCAGAGGTAGCTCTGTATTTGATGGGAATATCGGCGGATACTTCTGTTTCCTTCACAGGGATTGAAAACAAACAAACAAACAAACACACGCACACACACAAAAAAAAAACCAACAAACCAAAACCAGCAACAAAAGAGAACCCAACAACATCAAGTTTTCTATGGCAGTTTTGTGGTTATTTCAGAAATATGAGCTGCACATCCAGAATATTACACTTGTAAATCGGGGTGCTCCTTCACCTAAATAAAATTACCTTGGCAAAGGAGGCACGCACGCACGCACGCACATCGCAGCGCAAATGCCATGATCCGAAGGCGATGGTAAGCTGCGCAGGCAATACTCGCAGACATTTGCTGAAGCAAGAATTCTTTTCAGTGTTGTGAGCTGACCTACTTTGGATATTTTAAAGGCAGGAGGCATTGAACAAGTGGGACCAGGATCCAAACTTTAATTAAGTTAATTATGCAATTAAACTATAGAAGGGGGTGCGCTTCCTAAAACTTCCGATCAGCAAAACAGCGTATTTGTTCCCGAAGCAGAGTCGATAGAGGGATCCCCGGCAGTTTGCCTACTGCACCGCACACGCGTCCCCTCCCGTTGTTTCAGCCCAGTCCAGTGGCGAGTGGTTGGGGCCAGCTCGGGCGCCCACCACTCCTGAAGCTCCCCAGGGCTGCCGGGATGCTCGGGCGCTCCTCGGCGCTCCTCTCCCTAGCTGCCCGGGCAGCTTCTCTCCTCATCTGTGCCTATTATGTGCACAGTTGTGTCCTTTCCTCCCCTCTCTGCCGTGTCTTCCAACCTGTCTGTTCCCCCTCCTTTCCTCTCCCAGCCCTCCACCCCCGAGACCGCCTCTGATCTCCTGGATATTTGGTTTCTTTCCCTTTCTCAATGTGTGTTCCTGATGTGGTCCTGTCGGAAAAGCTCGTTTACTCTGCTTGGGTCTCCAGTGGTTTAAGGATAATGTTTATCAGAAGTGAACGTGCTCAACTTGTTTCCATTCAACTGCTGAGTGTGGGCTGAAATACCAAAGGTCACATCTACAGTGAGTCGGTAGAGGGCAGGGGGAGCCGAGAGGAATACGAAAACATTATAATACACAACAGCCTGTTGATCGCTTCTGACCTGCCTGGCAAAAAGATTTACTTTTCTTTTTTTCAGGTAGGAAATCACTGCAGAACCGGAGGGAAAAGGCGGTATTGAGAGGACCGCGAGGGGCGCGGGGTCGGGGCTCCTCCACCAGGAAAAGGGCACGCGTGGCTGGGCAGGGGCTCGCTCCGAGGCGCGGCAGCTCCGGCGGCAACCGCCCCGGCACGCACCCGCTCCCCACAGCTGGGTCCCCCCGACTAGGCAAAGCAAAGCGAGGGGGGGGGGGTGAAGGAGATTTGGCAGGGGCTAGTCAAGGGCCGGGTTTCCCCTCAGACCCCTTCGCCTCCGTGCCGGAGAGGGGGACCGAACCGTGCCCTCCCGCACCATGCTGCCCGGATGCCGGCGGCTGGTCTCTCGGGGATCATTACCTCTATCTGCCTGACTCCGACATCGGGCCATCGCAGAGGGGAGCTAGTGGCTACTTTCCTTCCCTCAAACACGGTCTTCTGGCCTTCTCTCCTCCACGAAATGGACTTGGCGTGAGTTGCTTGCAGCAAGTCGCCCGAGCAGCTCTGGTCCCGGCGAGGCGGTGGCTGGCAACCCCTGACTCCCCCTCACACACACCTCCCATGAGGGCCTTCTCTGGCGCTTTCTGGGGCCGGGGGCCTCCCGAGAGCCGGGAGCTCGGTACCGATGGGCGGCATCTCTCATCCCCGCCGGCCGGGCTGCGGACAGAGAGTCGGCAGAGGCTGCCAACTCTTCTGTGCTTTCAGCGCGACTTGGCCGGCTCCGGCCTCCCCGGGACTCTTTCAGCGAGAGCCCGTCCTCCACGGGGGCTTTTCTGTGGGGACTCCGGGTGATTCAGTGCCTCTCTGTGCCCCAGCTCCCTCCGCTTCCCCTCTGTAGGCAGAAATCAACCTAACATAACAGGGCACACGCACCCCCAGCCCCTCTGAAGCTTCAGATTTTTAACGCCTTTTTTTTTGTTTTTCTCGAAGGAAGCCGAACCCCCTTCCTTACCGAGGGGAGAGGGATACTGAGAAGCTGTCTAGGCAGAAGGATGCTCACATGACACCAACTTTGTAAGTAGAAGCTCCCCCCCTCCGACCCTTCCCGAAGGGCAGATCCCCCCCTCTCCCATCCGTGTGGTCGGGTGGCTGGTTTTCTCGAGCTTGTGTGAGGAAGATACGAGTCTGGGGTGAGCGAACGTTACAGCCACACAGAAATGGTGGACAGTCGCGCACTGTCTCAGTTACCCTGTTTTCTCCTCGCCAAATTTCCCCTCCCCCTTTCCCTGTCGAGAAGAGATATGAACAGTTTGGAGGGGAAAGGGGACCTTGGAGCCGGAGCAGGGGTAAGGGGGGCAATACAGTGGGGCTGATGGATAAACTTTCGGACACCTCTGGATTAAAGTCAGAGAAAAGCAAGCAGAGGCAGGTGGAAGGGCAGAGACAACCTAGGGCTACGTCTGGAAGTGACCCATCCCGGAGAGAAGGTGCTGTGTTATGTAGATCCCCAGAGACCTCCGGAGCTTTAAAATGAAGCTTTCGTTTTGTACACAGCTATTCCTTCACGCGGTAGTATAAAATCCCACAGGATCTCCCGGGATCGCTCCCATTTTCAGCGGGGTTATGTAAGAACCAAATGCAGGATGCAGGGGCCCTGGTGTATCCTCGGGTATTGGCTGCCATATGCATTTCCTTATGTGGCAGAAGAGCTGAGCTCAGCAGGTTAGCGGGGGCACCGTGCCTCTAGTAGGTCGTGGGAGGGGGCACAGGGCCGGTCCCGGCTGACCCCGCTCTCCACCGGTAAAGAACAGAGGGAGGGAGGTCTCCCCCTCGCTCCCATCCCGAGCCTGTGGGCTCCAAAACACCGGGTCTGACTCCCAGGTCTCAGGTGTGCCTACCCCCCCGCATAGTCTGGGACAAGCGCACTTCAAACAAGCCCCCGGCAGACCCTTGCTTGGAAGCGGCTGTGGAGAAGATGAAGGGGTTCACGGGAGGCTGCCCCTTTCCGCAACGTGCAGCTGCAGGACGGGACCTCCTCTCCCCCAGTCCCGAGCCCCTTGGCGAAGCCCAGCCCCGGCCCTTCTGCAGGAGTAGGCTTGGTATTACACTTATTCTCCCATTTTCGGGGGAAAAGGGCTTTGTAAGAACGATCCTGGGTCATTGTTGCCGATCCTTCGTTGGTGTATGTCGCGTCTCTTACTGCTATCGGCTGCCTTATTTCAGCTAGCTAAAAAACCCACATGCTTCTATGGTTTTGTTTACAGAAACTGCCCGCGTTCACGTACGAAAGTAGTTGTGAATTCGTAAGGGAATATTTTTCATTAACCGAATTAACACAAAACTCAAACATGCACGGAAATACTAGTAACGGCTCTGGAACTCATACAGAAGATTTCTTCTTATTTTGTCCCGTCCTCAAACAAGCTGTGGGGTGAAGGGAGGGGGCAGTGCCATATGTGAATGTGTTATTTCAGTTTTAAAAAACTGATTTGACGTCAAAGACAAGACAGGGGATAGAAATGTAATAGAATGAAGTTACGTTTAACAGAGTTTCATCTGGTGCAAAAAAAGCCATGTCTGAACAGTCCCTGTATACTTATGAAGCTATGGCGGGCAAAATAATCATGTCTTGGAGTCACCTTAGCGATAACAGACTCCAAAATCTGACGGGAAGTGGAACAGAGCAAGAAATCAAGGCACAAGTCTTTTGAGTGTCGTGCTTTTGGAGTGAGGACGCAATTTCCTGCAAATCTCCCCGTCGTGTAAGAGCGAGGGAGCTCCGTTTCAGCGGTTAGAAAATGTCCTGGCAGTGTCGGGATGCCTTGGCGGCTTGGCTAGGGCGCAGACATCTCGCCGGAGCTCAGGCAGAGGCTACCCGCGGCTCAGGACCGTATAGGTTCCCGCTCCCGCCCCGGCCGGGGCTCTCAGCCCAGGGGGATGCCGCGGGGAGACTGCCCCCGGCCTGCTGGGACGGAGGGCTGGCAGGGTCTCTATAAGCTCAAGCGATCCATGACGAGTGCCTCCGAGAGCTTGGCTCCTTCCCAGGAGAGAGGCGAGGACAGACCCGGTTGTCTTGTCCGGGTTGACTCCCCCGTCTGGGGTTCGTAGCAGATCTTCTCCAGCGAGGGCAAGAGCGCCTGCACTTCGCTGGGATACACTGAAGACAAATGAACAGGTGAAATAAATGTGCGGCAGTGCGAAAACGGGCAAAGAGAAGGGGGTTAACGACTCCCCGGAGGACCAAGCTGCCCAGCCAAGTCCCCCCCGTTGCCAAGTCCAGGGGCTGCCCTAGCCCCAGGCCACCCTCTCCCCGGGTATTCCACTGGGCCACGACAGCCGTGCCATCGTCCGACTCCTGCCATCCTCGTCTGAGTATTCAAATCGAGGTTGGAAGGGTTGGGGGGTGGCGGTGGTGTCTTAATGATGTGTTAGTTGCTTGGACAGATTTAATAACTTTGCCGCCACTTGTTCTTAGCAACCCCTCTAGAAACCAGACAGTATCTCATTAGGGCTTTCCTGGTGCAAACAGTTGACTTGAATGAGCGGTGCTGAGTTAATTTTTCTTTGCACTAGGATTCGTTTAATGACATATAGGGAAATAGACAATTCTCATGCACCAGGCCATAAAGCTACAGAGGGCCAGATTTTAAAAGCATATTTTGTTCTAATAAAGCAATCGGGTTTTCATTTGTCACATATTACATGAATTTAGAGTAAATTAAAAAAATACCTCTATTGTTCTGCATTGAATTATAGGAACCAATTGGGAATTCCTAGGCAATTTTCCCCATTTCTGCCTTTGCTTCTACAACACCTAGTACCAGTGCCACCTACAGGAATAATTGCATTTTCGAGCTGCTTTCAAGAAACCATAAGAGTATGGGAGAGTTGTGGTAGATCTGTCGTCTTCCAGGACACATAGCAAGAAACCTAACTTCTAAAGTCATTCGCTTTTGTCTTGGCTTTCCTTTGCGATCAAGCAGACGCAAAAAGGCCGCCGGCCCCTCCATGCCCAAGGCGGCAGGAGGACCGGAGCCCTTCCTGAGGGGGCAGCGGGGTCGCTGCCAGCCAAGATGAGGGGCAGCACCCTCTGCTCACACCGAGCAGAGTTTCAGGGTGTCGCTGGCCATGTCCGCTCGGTACCGGGGAGGAGGTTGAAGGCGGGAGGTGAAGGGAAGCGCCAGCCCCTGCTTGCTCCGGCAGAGAGGAGCCCAGCACGGCTGAAGGCACGGAGAATTTCAGAGTTCGCCTGCACAGCGACTCGAACCAGCGTCTGTTTATATCCTGGCCGTGTTTTTACGAGAGGCAACCATAAGCCAAGGGCGGCCCTGCCTTGCTGTCCTGCACACTTCGGGGCTTTACCTTCGCCTGTCGATTTATAAAGCATGACTCCAGAATTCTAGGGAAAGATTAATTATCTCCTCCTTTGCCTCTTTCGTAAGGGAGGCCATGGCTGCAGTAGTGGGCCCAGGGTGATTCTCTGCCGCCGGGGGGTGGCCGGGCTCAGGCTTCACTCCAGCAGGTGGCTCTGCAGGGAGTTTCCTCGTTTGTCCTTTCACACGGTTAAACCGACCCTAAATGCCTGTCTTCGGGACTTAACGTCGGTGGCTATCCTTCGGATAAAGTTTGAGAGTGCGTCTTTTTCCTCTCGATTCTTTACGGGTTTTCAGTTCCCATACCTTTACATGCCCATAAAAACCTTACCCAAAAATGCGTATACGCATACACTTGCCCTATGCATTGTACTCGTTGATGCCCTGTTCCTCTGGAAAGGAGGGACTCCCACGGAGACCTGAGGTGTGTCTGAAGGTGGGACGTCTGTGTCACTGACGGCGCTTCCAGACCACGGCAGTCCGTCCTGGACAAGTTGGGGGGAGAGGGGGAGCAGGTGGGGCACGCAGGACCCGGGCTCGCCAGAACGGGCTGTGGCTGGGGGCATTTCCAAATGGAAAGGGCTGCTAGTGTTTTTCTCCAAAGCCTCAACACCTCTTGCTTTATATACTCACAAAACACGGACGGTTTTTCTTTTTCTGGTAGAGTAGGGAACGCGACCATGTTAGTGAAAGAAACCCGTGGGTTTGGCCTGAGCTGAAAGACTTACAGCCATCTTAATGTTTTACAGCCTGGAGAAAACTCGACCGTTCCTCCTCAAAGGGTTTCCTTTCGTTGTGAGAATAAAGAGGAGAAATAGATGAGCCGCGGGGAGCGAGTCGAGCTGCCGTTTCTCGCTGCCCATCCCGTGCCGCTCGGTGCAGGCCCGCAGCTGCGGTGCGCGGTCCCCGGAAAGACCCTGGCGTCGCGAATCTCACCCCTCTCCCCAAAGGGCCAGTGACATTATTTACGCACTTGAAAACAAGTGGTTAGCACTCGAATTGTTAGAAAAGACGTAATCGGACACGGAGTTCGCTATCTGTTGCCGGGGCATTTTATAAAGTAAACGAAATTTTTTGCCTCCCAGGCTTAAAGCTTGTGCTGTGAAGCCCTGCTTTTTACACGGCAGATGCAAGGTCGAGCCCTGCCCGCTTTCACCAAGCTTGGAAGTGAAAGTGTCATTTTCCCCTCGTTGCGTACCAGACTAAAGCCGCCTTGCCTTTCTCCCCAGCAGCCTGCGCTGCCACTTCCCTGGCAGAAGTTCGGCGCCGGGCCGGCCCGGGGGACGATGGACGCCTGCCGTCCGCTGGGGCTAGAGCCCTACGGGACCAGGGCACAGCAGCCGTGCCCATCGCGGGACAGTTGTCCCCGTGCATGCAGACCTTGGAGGCCCGGTTTCTCATCAGGCCGTCTCTATTTCGTTTGAAAGTATTTTTCTCCTGCAACTGCGATCTAATAACTGAGAAGATAAAATTCACTCAGCTCATTTACAACCTTGAGACGCCGCAAGGCTTAATCCAGAATCGTGCTGTAAATCTATCTATCTATATATATATATTATTTTTTTTCCTTTGGAGGCTGCTATTTCTAGCTACCTTTGTTCCCGGTGCCTCTCTGCGCAGAGGGGTTATTTCTGTCAGGCATTTGGCAGCGTTGGAAAACGACATTTAAGAGTAGCTTCTCTCTGGGTTTTCTTCTAAACGGAGCAATAACGACTAACGCGGGGACGATGCGGAGCCAATGAAGAACTGGGGAGCATTTTGCTGTGATTCTGCTTACTGCCTACTTCCTTTCCTCCCTTTTCTAGGGGCTGCGAGTGCTAATGTCCAAGCCCCAGAGGCTGTAGCTGTCCGCCGAAGGGACTTCCCTTTGACTTAATCGCAAAAGGACCCACCAGGACCTGTATCCAGTCCCAGGGAACATGTGCAGCCCTATGGATGGGGAAAGGCGGGCCCGTAGCCAGCAGCCGGCACGTCGGGCGACCCCTTGCCCCTCCTGTAGCTGCCCACCTCCCTCCCCAAGCCCCGAGCCACCCTCTGGGATAGAGCGCAGCAGGACCAGCGCCTGGGCTGCTGAGGAGTCTCACTCCTGGTAAGGGAGTCCCAGATCAATCCCGATGGGATCAGTTTCCGGGCTGGAGAGCCGAATCCGACTTTTGAAGTCCACTCACTGCCCAGTGGTTACTTCCAGAGGCGAAGCTGAGGGAGGAAGGCGGGAGAATCTTGTTGTATACAGCTCTGTGATGAGTACCGAGAGGTGATGTCAGCGGCTTCTGGCGGCTTCACGCCGAGAAGTCCCGGCGACTGCTGTCTGCCCGGCCACGGCTTAGGCTCCCCCGGCACATCCCAACGCCACCGACTTGGCCCCGGTGGCAAAAGACCCATGTTACAGCGGGGTGCAGCTTACCGCAGGCCCCTGCCCCAGGACTGATGCCCCAGGCGCTGCATCCACCGGCCTTAGCAGATCTTACCTTGACAGCCGTCCTCCTCCCCAAGAATGAGAACTGAGTTGTCCCGTTTTGCGACATTCTTTCTCAGACTGTTTCGGATCATCTCAGACTGGGCAACCGGCAAAAGGTGCTTGGCAATGGGGCAGGGGAACAGAAGGGCCGTGGGATATATGGGCTTTCCTCGCTGTTTGTAGGAGACTAGGACCTATACGATTGGAAGAAAGGGGATGCCAAAGCCTCCAGACAAAGTTTGCTGGCAAGACCTCCAAGCACAGCTGTTGCTAAGGTGCCTGTGCAGCCCCGCAGAGATGCTGCGTAGTGACTATCAGCACCCCTGAACCAGGGCTTCTCTGCGTGACAAAGGTCGATGCTTATCCCAAATCAGAGACCACGGGAGACCTTAAGGAGCCCTGGCTCGGCCTCTAGCCACAGTGCAGTGTGAGGTTTACTGCATCCCTGCAACTTGCAGGATCGAGACCAGGAACCAAGACCCAACTCAGGTGGGTGAGCCTTAGCGGCAAAGCCCTGCTGCCTGTCCCTGTGCAGAGGCAGGGTGAGGTGTCTGAGGTGGGGCTTGGGCACAAGCTCAGAGACTGGGGCCCATATCTATGAACTCAACAATTTAGGAAACTCAGCCCAGGTGTTTCTCTTTATTGTCAAAACTTGCAGATATTTTTCCGACGTCTCTCTTGTATCAACACGATTACCATGAACAGCCTGTTAGTCTTTGGGAATCGGGGTATATGTCACATAGTATCTCTCTTATGTACAAACACCGTCTACTTATAATAGGAGTAATAGATGAAATGTCACTTAGGGAAAAAAAAGAGCAAACAACATCCAGTTGCTCTGCACATGTGAAGGGTTTGTTTATTCTTTGTATGCACACAGTTCAGGATGAAGGTGGGGGCTTCCATGGTATTTGAATAAGATGCCTTTTCTATCTTGTAGTTTTTAACCTATATCTTCCACTACTAAATTGTGACCAAAAAAAGAAAATCTTTTATAAATCCCACTCACTGTAAGTATAGTTACAAGTAATTGACATGTGCCTGTTTGAAAATTTATTTAAACGAATCAAATAATCATAGATGAATTATTCATGTGGTGGTATTGCAGATTAACTATTTGCAGTATTAGGACAGTTGCAGCACTATGGAAGATACAAAATGAGGACTAGGTTTCTATATTAATTACCATACAGCTTTCTTTAAAAATTTGTGGGTGGTTTCTTTAGGAACATAACCAATTTAAAACCTCTGAACCTTTCACCTTCTCTATTTCTGTGACTATACAGAAAACACAGTTTCTCATTTACAAACAGATCTGAGCACACTATTCTGAGGAACAATGCAAAAAAGGTAGGATTACACCGGTTAGGCAATAAAGATGAAGTTTAGCTTGGTTTTCAGAAATGTTCTTTAGTAAAAGTCATTTTTTTTTTCTGCCTTTTGTGTGTGTGTGCTCTCATTGTCCACTTGGTATTTTCTTTGAATGTACAGGCACTAAAATCGGTCTCCTTTAGGTGTATGCGTGCGAGCACTCGCTCGTGGCACAAAGGGAAAGGTTTTAAGCTGTCAGGACGGCCCCAGTCAGCAGCACTGGGGCAAGGACTTTACAGGGTCTGACTTGTATTAGCGAACCGTCGTGGAAAAGCCGACTGCAGGTAACAACGTAGTGGGGAGGGGAGCCCCGCCGGGACACCGAAGGACCCCAGCGAACTATCCCACTCAAAGACACTCGCCTTCCGAGCCTGCCGGGCATCACCCTCCCGCTGCCAGCTGAAGGTTACTGCACCAGAACAGCGGGAAGCAACGGGGGAAGCCGGTCTCTGCCCGCAGTACAGTGCTGCAGGCCCTCGCATTCCCTTCTGCTCCTCTTCCGGCAGCTGCTTTCTCCCCATCTCCCAACCCGGGGGTTACTCGGACCCCGCAGTAGGCTCCGGGCCCCGCGGGGCCGCAGCCCGGGCTCACTGGGGGGCAGCGGACACAGTGAGGCAACGTCGACTGCGAATGGTGGGAAATTCACTATCTCCCGGGGTTTTCTCACCTTAGAGTCTGCAGCTTTTTGACTGGGAAACTGTGCGTAGGGTAGACTCAGGTTGCATGCCCCATCCTTCCCCTTTAACCTCGGATGGAGAGGAGCGAGAGAATGCTGAGCCAGGACCACCCTGCCCTGGCAGCACACAGCTAGGCGCCCGCGGATACTGCTCGCAGTGCCTTGCCAGGCTTCAGGGGAGAGGAGAGTCCCCGGAACTGGGAAATGATCCTCCCCTTTCTCTCCCGGCGGAAAGAACGACGGCATGAGCCTGTCCTCTCCCATCTCACGACCCATACATAGTTGTGTATATATACATGTGTCTGTTTTCAGTGTAGTTGTGTTTTATCCGAACCGTGGCGTTTTCTGGGAGAGCAAAGCTATTCCTTCCGAGGGAGCTTTGCCGGAATAACGAGAACGGCGTTTGCCCCCGGCTCCTGCAACGGTGCTCCCCGGCTGCGTGCTTAAATCCAACGCGTTTTGTCCTGGTCCTTTATTTTTCTCTTGATGTACTTTGGGACTCTCTAAATTAGCTGTAGATAAAATTTATAAATCTCTTAGGGCGTCAGAAGCAAACGCAGCAAATGCAGGCACTTCTGCCTCTCTCTCCTTGAATCTTTGAGCAGGATGGGAAAGGCTCAACGATGAGGACAGAGAGAGAGGGAAACACATTTTCTTGGGGCTGACGATTGACTCTTCTATCTTCAGGGGCCGGAAATCAGGGCAGGAGGGAGCCGAGGTGCCGGACCAGGCTGCAAGGAGCTTCCCTTCCCTCCTTTCTTCCCTCCGTTTTTCTCTCCTTTCCTCCTTGCTCCCCTCCTTCCTTCCTTGGCTCCCCGCCTGTTGAAGAGGCAGCTCCGCTTCTCTAGTTTGTTTGCTAGGCCGATATACTATTTCTACAGCATTTGTACACATTGCACGGTAGGAAAAAGGAGTCCACCTTGCATCCGTGAAATACTTGGCGAGAGAAACAGCTCTGCCCACCACTCACTGTCTTCGGGGCTGTCAGAATTTGCCGGGAGGGGAGGCAGGAGCTGTGGATGCACCGCGTCTTGGTTTCTTAGGGAAGCCTAGTTTTATTCTCTTTCCAGGTTGGCATTAACAGTGATTAGCGATTTGGAGCAATACTCGCCTCGTCCTGCCTACCAGAGATCACCCTAGGAGCAGCTGCCTCCCTCCGAAATGCCATGTATGGGTTTGACACTTGGGCAGCCTGCGAGCAGCTCAGGGTCAGACCTTGGCACCGGGGGAGACCCCAGCTGTGCCGGAGGGGAGATGTGCCTGCCAGCTGCGGTGGGTTATTTGATTTAGTTTATTTTGTTTTGTTTTTCTCAGGGCTTGGAAAAGCAACTTCAGGAGAGAAAGAAACACTGGGGTGATGAAAGGTCCCTCTCCCATCACTGAATTACAGCCTGTGTGCCCATTCCATCAAAAACCATCATGTTACAGACTTTGCCCCACCAGCCAGGTTCTGGGACCAAGCCCAGGTGGAGGGTGACCCCATTGTCTATCAGTGAGTGACTGGAGTGTGGCTTAATCTCTGCTGCTCCCGCACCCACAGCTTCCCCCTCTATCTGCTAGCCGCTCTCTCGAAGTGTAGCTCCTCATTTGAAACAGAGAAGCAGCTCAGCAGCTTCTCTCAAGTCAATGTGATGTGTGTTTAGAATAACCCTTGCTTGCTGAGCGTCTGGGATGGAGGAAGGGCTCTGAGCTTCACTGTGCTGGGAATTTTCCACTTTAATTTCAGTCACAGAAACTGGTTGTTTCCAGTGTGGAAAGTGCTCCAGGCCTCTGCATGATTAAACTCATCTGCAGCCTTTGGAATGGGACATTGCAGTGACAGTGAGACTGGGACTTTCTGCTGGATCATGAGAAGGCTGCAGGCACTGTAATTTAGAATCATAGAATCACAAAATGGTTTGGAGAGTATTCATATACCAAAGGCTTATGTTTTCCTCTCTCTCCTTCCACATCTCTTTCTGAGCATGATGATAATCCTGGGCTAAGTGCAACATTTATGTTTAATGCTCTCCTGTACATTTGAGGCAGACACACAATCTTGAGCATAACTAGTGAGCTATGAAAGACACATTTAAGCATTATCATTCATCCATCTTATGGTGGCGTCTGCTTGAAAGAAGGTGAATCCCATGTTGATAGTGATGATGATTACTTTATTTGCTGTAATGTGAAAACACAGGAAACAAGATCAATACACTTTAAAGTAACAGGGTGGCTCTCATTGATGGCTAGTTTCAGCTTCTTCACCCTTCCCTCTGCCAGTCCCAGGATTATGGTTTTAACTTTATGCTTTCCCTCCGTCTCTAGTATCAATGTTGTACTTGAATAAGATTACTCACAACCAAACAGGGGCTTCTCTGTTCATAGTCTCTGTCCTTGAAGCCCTTTTTTACATTTCAAGTCCTTCAATACCACAGAAGTCCTGTAGGCCTTCCTGAGATCCAGTCAGTGTCTCTCAGCATTAAAGAAATCTTCTCTGATTTCTTCTCCTCTTCCTTCAGGTCATTATGTTTGTCTGCTGGCAAGAATGCAATACCTGAAAACCATTCCACTATGGAGCAAGACTTCCTTCCAGCCAATCACAGTGTATGGGAAGAACAAATCTTTTCAGAAAAAACTAGGATGTTAAAGCCACCAAAAGTGGTCTCCTGTGCCCAGCCATGGGCAGAGCTCAGCCTTTCCTGGGATGCCAGTGGGTGTGGAAGCTGCCTGGTGCTGGCATGCCTGGAATTTCATGAGTAGTACCCAGCACTTGCACAGTCAAGCCCAGATTTCCAGGTATTTTCTTTCTGGGGTTAATTCCACCATCATACACAGAGCAACTAATATCTTATTCAGCAGGGAGTTTCACTCAGTCTTAGTCACGAAGATGGAATTGGTCCTACCACAGCAACAACAGTAATAGTTCTTTACCTGCATCCTTTCCAAAACTCCCTATATGGCCTCTCCATCACAAAAGCAAACAGAAGCCCCCAGAAAGCAGCAGCAAGTTCAAAGAGATCTATCTCCTCATAGTCTGAATTTTGCCAGGTGTTTCTTGCTCCAAGAGTTTGAGCTATAGCTTGAGCTATATCATATCCTTTGTAGTACTGAACTTCTGGGAAGACACGAATGATTTTATGCAATGAGGAATTAAACAAACACTTTTACAATCAAATTATCTAGTGGTTAACAATACTGACTGTCATGTATTTTGCTTCTAACATGACTCTACCTAGCCTTAGTTTTCAGAGACCAGAAACTAAAATTATCTTCTAGTCAAAAAGTCTCTGTATTTGATAATGGGAGTGGATTACAGCTTTTGGCTCAATATCCCACTCTCCCTCTTCTTATGCTTCCATTCCTATACTGAAGTCTGTGGGAGCTACACATGGGCATTGGGGAAGAGATCTTGTGCTTATTAGCTGCTATAACATCCCAGCCTGGTGCAAGGTGAGACAAGTCAGTCCACTTGTAACACCTGAATAATTAGGCATAGAACCTCAGTAACAGCTTGGTCTGTGCATAATTATTCATCCCAGGTATTTCTGATTTTTTGTATTCTTCCATTTTGGTCACATCCAGCTCAATATTACAAAGTGCTGAGTAACAGCTTAGGAACCCTATCAGGTAATGGCTCCAGGGTTTGTTTACCAACATCCACTAGAGACTCCAACTTTTCTGTGGAAACAGAAACTGAGCCCAGGCTTATCCAGGTATCAAGCTGTCACATTCCTTGGGGCCTGCAGAGCAAACTGGCCTTTGTGAAGAATGTTTACCATGACTATAAGGCAGCTGTGTTTAGAAAGTAATTTCAGGAAGGTCTAGAAATAACCAGCTGGATTTCCATAACAGATTTGTACCTAACTGTAAGGGAAGGACAATTGTTCATCAAATGGAGCTTTGCATCTATCACAGGTAATATAATGAAATGTCAGGGACAAGACTCAGAGTAAAGAAATGAGGCAGGGAAGTCTTTGGTGTCTAAATGTCATTAAGTACTAACTCAGGTTTTATTAATTATTTCAGCATCTGTTCCTGAAACTTTAATAGACAAGCCAATTGGTGTAATCCTGATCTCTGTGCCGGTGGTATTTGTGCTCAGTGGGACTGTCAGTCCTTAGACTCAGACTTGCTGTCTGAGCATTTTGCCTACAGCCCATTTTTTGCAGCTTCCAACTTAGCTTTGAAAAGATATGCTGTCAGATTTAGGATACAGGTGAGAGCTGATCACAGAGGCTTATCCTGGCTTCAAGATGAGACTATGGTTTTACTATAAGCAATATCCCATGTGTAAGGAGTTCTGTCCATTTTTTCTAAACTGAAGCACCTCCCTATCACAAACATCTCCTTTTCTATGCCAGTGTTGGCATCAGGAGCAACCAAGCATAGCACGTGGAAGAGGACTGAGCAGCCTTATTAGGGATATGCAATTTATTTTTTACCTCTACAGAGCACTGACTATGGGGTATACTGTATTTAACTCTTTTAGATGTTAAACCCAGGCAGGTCAGGGCTTTTAATTGGACAGATGAGTAGATTAGCTGTTGTTTTTTTTGTTTGTTTGTTTGGTTGGTTTTTTTTTTTTGTTTTTTTTAATTATTATTTTATTTTATTTTTATTTTATTTGGGAGAGTAGTGTTATTTTATTTTTTTTTTTGGGGGGGGGA
>JASSUY010046592.1:0-13171 GCA_032466535.1 Forpus xanthops | reverse complement strand
CCCCCCCCCCCCCCCCCCCCCCCCCCCCCCCCCCCCCCCCCCCCCCCCCCCCCCCCCTCAAGAAACCCAAACTTTCAAAAATTTCCAGACTAGAAAATTGTATGAATGTCTAAGGTATGAATTCTTCACTGCTCTATCACATCTTTTGCTTGTTCACTTCCATTTTTAACCTCATTGACAATGAAAAGTCTTGTCTCCCTATGACCTTATTTTCTACTTTTGCTGCTGGCATTTATTTTTGATTAAAACATGAAGTTATCGTTACAGCAAATCTTGTTAAACTGACTACAAAAATTATATTTACTGAGTAAGATATCCAGCTATGGTGATGAAGTAACTCAGATAAAATATTTATTTCCTCTATATGACTGTAAAGTGCAATATATCAGAAGCCATAGGCCAAGTTATGCCTTATAATTCACCTGGTCTTCTTTCCAGAGCAGCTAGGTATGATCAGAATTTGTCAAAGAGGCTTTACACTCTGTAGCAGACGACAATGTCTTGTTAGCTCAAACTCTAGCAGCATTATGCTTCCACTCTGGAGTTCCTTGAGACAGTTCTTTGATTTATGATGGCCCAACTGGTAACTGGCAAATACACACGTGCAGAAGAGCCACACAGAAGCCAGCGGCAGCCAAACACAGACGTCTGAAGGCAGAAGTTTGTTTATGAAGTAAAACTGAAAATAACCTTTTTTTTTTTTTTTTAAATCTCCGTCCCTTATGTAACTGCAGTCCAAGAGGTGGTAGAAATACTGGAAGAAAATTAGTCCTCAACAGTTTTTGCAAGGTTTCACTAGGAGGAGCCATACCATATGTAATGGATGTGCAGGGCTGTTTGCAATTAGTGCACATCAGAACTGCTCCCAGGGCAGCATTTTTGCTATTGCCATTCATCTTTTTAATAAAGACTTTTCAAATAGATCAGAAGGTAAAATTGACTCAAGTTACTGGGATCCTTTGGGTTTTCAGCGTGTCGTTTTTGTAGACTTCATTCTGCCACCAAGAGGATAGTAACTATAATTACCATATCCTGTGCACACTTTGCGTAGGACTGTAGTATTTTGTAAAATGTTTCTTTATCTTCCTGTTCATTTTGTACAACAGTGAGCACAACTGGATGCTGCCTGGTGCTTCACCTGCAGTTAAAAAAATAAGCACCTATAGTGCTTTGGGGAGTTAGGAGTGGGAGTGTGTCTTATTACTCAAATGCTGCAGTTGTTTATCCCTAGAGAAAAAACAACTGTACCTTTAAGGTACTGAAAATGGCACGGAGCCATCCTATTCCACTTTGGAAAACATAGGAAAAGAAAGGTGAGTAATGAGGCAAATTGTCTTTGAGAAGGACCTTGCTGTGTCTATTGTCACTTCCACGTTCCTTCAGGAAGCCCAGAAGTCCCTGTGCTCTTGTCATGGAGCAGACAGCTACAGCTCAGCCTCCTGTTTACCTCTTGGACTGCTCTGTGTCCCTGAGGTGAGTAATGCTGCATGCCTGCTCCTAGGTGCAGCAGTAAAGGTCCATAACTACTGCTTCTGTATAGAAATCTTTCATCAGTAACAGTGACCACTTTTCACAGACAGCGAAATCCTGAAGGCTCACAGCAGATGGGTGGCCATGTGCACTGAAAGTGTACTGGCAGCACAACTGCCAGTGCCTCTAACCTTGCAGTCCACACCCCAACATCTTCTAATGGCTGATAGCCTCAAGACATATACTATAATCTTCAGAGAGTTGGGTGGAAATGTCAGTGGTTGGAGTGATTCAGAGATATAGTCATTTATTTGTTTGAGCTAGGAGTTGAACCTGTGTGGGCAACTGACCTTACAGAGGACCACAGATACTGGTGTTAGGAGCCCTTGCTGGGACACCTTCACCTACCATAAGGAACGTGGAAGGTCCAGTGAATTCTCCAGTAGCATAGTTCTGCATTTCTGTCGTAAGTACCACAGCTGAACTGTTCAAAATCATTTCAATTCTATACTGTATTAGGTGTCCAGGCCAGGCTAATAAACATGTAAGAACAAAACCCAAATATCCCATTTTCACATCCCCATGTGCATAAAATAATGTTTCTTGCACATATTTGGCTCTTCGAGTCTGTTTTTAAGAGAAAAACTTGCATCTTTCTTCACAAATAACATTTTAACAGTCTCCTTCCGCTGTGCTCTTTGCAAATGCAGGCTGGGGTCTTACATGTCACCCTGCTTAAAACTACTGTATCAATTCTGTTTGAAGACTGACTCCTCTATCTTTGTGAAATGAGGGTGACCTGGCTTGCCAGCATCAAAGAAGATGTTACAAGAATATTAACAAAGCATTGGAATCCAGGAGGACTGGAGATATTCCTGGGAAAGTTTCATCTCAGTGATGGAAAATACTCTTTTGTTATTACTTTAGCTAAAGTGTCTTCTATAATGCTAAGGTTTGCTATCAAATATAATATAAATTACACATCTGGTTGGAAGAAATAAATGCAATAATGCTTCAAAGACTAAATGTCAGACCTAAAAAGTAAAGAGATGAGGGTTTACTGGTGGTTTTATTATTAACAGAAAAGCCTTGGGACCTCAAAATAGATCAGGGTTGTTAGGTAAAAGTGGGTTCTTTTCCTCTTTGCTCACCTTAACAGGCAATTAACATCGAGCTAAAAAAGGATGCTAATATGTTTACTGTGTACATTTGGATAATGTTAGCTTAATTAATGCGTAGGTGAAAAAGGTAGACTGTAGAGAAAAACACATTACAGGAGTATTCCTCATCTTAAACATTTCAGACAGTGTGCCATTCTGGAGATGTTATTTGCTTAAGAAACTCCCATCCTACCATTTTTCAGTCTTCCAAGACCTTTGTGAAGCAGCACTGGGCTACTTCTGTGCAAAGGCTGAGAATGAACATCTATTCACAGAATGAATGATGAGGGAAAGAGGAACTTCTGAAATAGATGTCTTATAAAATTATTATTTGAGGGAGTTGGAGGAAAAATAGCATTTCCAAATTAGCAAATCAAAGGCAGCTTGAAGACACACATAAGATTTCCTGCTTGAGTTTCTGCTGACTTCAGCTTCCTTTCCAGAAGAACATTGTTCCATTCAGTGATGGTTAGAGCCTTTCACTAACACTGTGAGGCGTTGGAAAGATCTGTACAATTAATCCTGGCCTCTTCCTTCCCCTAAAAATTGTCTGCAAGAGTTTCTGTTCTGCTAAGTCAGGACTAAGCTGAATCCTTCATGGAATTTAAATTAAATTCTTATAACAACCTCTTCATTGATTTTGTAACAAAATCTGACCCATGCTGTGTTAAAACTAGGGCGTTCTTTGTTTTGCCAAGTTATTGCTTAATTACTAAATGAAGAGATATCAAATACAAATTTTATTATTTATATGATATTTCAAAACGACATGTACCGTAAAACGCCATTTACATTTACCACATTGATGTTCAACTCATTTTCCATTATTCTATAGGCTATTAATGTCAGTAATTACAGGAGGTAACACATCTAATATCGACTGTATGGTGGAATAAAGCAATGTTTAGCTGCTAGAGTATGTTTTATATTAAGTACAAAAAGCTTCTGATACAGTTAATGTAACTATAAATCTTAAATGCTTATATGTCTCTTTTATGACCTGAATAAACTCTTAGGTAAAAGCAGGGCAACTGAATAGGCACTCGCTGCCAAACCACATATTCAGGTGAATATGCACTTACAATATCCTTTTCACATTGAATAATAACAGAAAGACTGAGAAGGGGCTGAGTATTTTCTCTAAATGAAGTATTTTTTTTTCAGAGCACTGATTTTAGTGGTAAAAAAAAGTCCCTGAACCCATGACAACATGGACTTTAGAATCATAAATATATAAACACAAAACAATAAAAAATTGTGTTGTTTGGGTTTTTTTTGTTGTTTTTTTCCAGTGGAGATCTAGTCTGTGCTTACAACAAGAAGTACTTCACAGGTTTTTACGTGTTAGGTGTTGAACACCCAGGCATCCTGACGCTTGGAGAATGCATACCGCCTTAGGGGGAGCTGCTGGGCTGGTTTGGGTGCTGAGGCAGCCAGAAGACATGGTCACCTCTGGAATGACTGGTGTTCACAGTCTGTGTGAGCTGCTGGGGAGGGCCGAGTGGTGAGGATGATAGCATTTTGGGAGGCTGTGGCAGTCACAGCTGGTAATTTGATTAGACCTGGCTTTATGCTTGCTTGCACTTGCTGTTACAAGCCCCCAAAGCTCAAGCCCAAGCAAGAAAAGCCAAGGACCAGGTAAGGACCTGCTAAGGTCCTGCCAAGGCTCAGGCTTCTAACCATATCCCCTGGGCACTGCAGCACCCATGTATCCCCAAAACGTCAGTACACATTTAGTGAAGTTTCAGCCTAGGTGCCTGCAGCATGAGGGTGACTGTGGCATAGGAGCCTGCAGAATGAAACAGAGAGTGAGCCAATTTGACCAACAAAAGTAAGATTTAGATGCAGGCTGCACTGAAAATCACAGAGTTAAGCCCAGAGAGAGATCAACTACTAGAAATCATGAGACCTACTTCAATCACTTCCCACTGAAATAAATTCTTTTGAATGGGAAGTTCTCCGTAAAGATCTTTCTGTACAATATGACCCTTTAATATTAAGCATGTCAACATTTAAATTGATGATGCTATTTTTTTTAAAAACTATTTACAAGGGGAGTATTTCCCTCTGAATTTGTAATAAATCATGTAAGGCATCTTTTCATTCCATTCCCCTTTAAAAAAAGAAATATTTGGTAGTTTAATGTAGTGGAAAATCTAAAGGGAAAAATAAAGCATCAATAGGCTATTTCAGCAGCAGAAACCATTTGGGACCTGCTTAACCTCCTAAGCTCTTCTGCAAATTTATTTGGAAAAGGGGCATATAAAGAGCTCATCACTTTCCATCTCCATTTTCATGTGTGGAGCATATGAAATAGTTTAGCATCATACTCACACTTCAAGCTGATATTGATGGTGGGCTGAGGTAACTTGAGATCACTTTTTCTTCCTCCTTATGACAGTTCTGGAACATTTGGTTGACTAATTACCTTGTAACTGGTCAGCATTTTATATATAAACAGCATTATATATATATATATATATATATATATGACTTTATTTATGAATGTATGTGTCTATGAGGGTAAGAGCCACACACATAAGATGCCATTTTAAACCAGAAGATTACTACACCACCACATCCCAGGGCTTTCCTTTTGCTTGTGGTAGGAAAACGACATAGGCAAGAGAAAATTTTGCTCAGGTCCCATACTTCACCCTGTCCATTGCCCAGTACAGCCCAAACTGAAGGACTGACATGAAGGGATCAAGAACTTCAGCTGAGTGCAAATCTTTCCCCGGCTTCAAGGGTTGATGGAGTAAGCTTGAAATCACATAGAGCCCAGGGCATCAGGCAGTCTCAGATACCCTTGCCCTTTTCCATCGGTTGAAATCATATTTGTAATTAACAAATCTGTAAGAAAAGGGTCTTCAAAACCCTTCCAAACATAACAGCCAAATTTTGCTTATGCTGAGGGACTTAACAGCATTTCTTTTGCAGACAACAATTTCGTTAGTGTCAATAACAACCAATCAAGCAAAACCTGCAGGTTTAAAACAGAAATTAATTAAAAGGATGCTGTGTCAGTGGCTGGCTATGTCTGGATCTCTATTAGTGTCTCTACATATATTTATTTATATTCCTTTTCTGTTGAAGATAAAAACTTTTCACCATACCCAAACTTTAAAGCATTACTTGTAAAAGTTGAACCCCACAAACAGCAGCGTGTGCTCCACACCCCTACCCCCAGCCTTATTTTTATTTCTGTTTCAGCAATGTCTGTCTTGGCAGACCCTTGCAGGACTATCTGCCCCATGTTCTTCAGAGGTAGCTCAAAAAGGAATACAGGCGACAGCCCTACCTCCCAAGCCTCACCTGCCAACTGCTGCTGAAAGTCTAGTAAAAAGCCACACAGCACTGAAACACATCATTAGCATTAATACTACATACACAGGCATTTATCTAGCCAGAGAAAACAGTGTTCCATAAAAAACTGATAACTTCTGTAGGGTTGAGTCACACTAAACTGACAGATGGCTTTCAGAAAGAGCAGCATAGGTATAAGGGCAAAAATTGTCACACTTATGTATGGCAAAACTGTAAGTGGACCCTCCCGAAGGGATATAAATTAAAATGAAAAAATAAATAGCTGGAGCAAGGAGGGGACATACGCTGAATGATGACAGGTGGCTTAACCCCAGTGGATGTTTTTTTACTTCAGCACTTCTTGGGAGCATCTGTGGCTGCAGGAGGAAAAAAGAAGAGGATGATGACAGAGAAATACAGACCAGGGAACAAATGAGACTAGAGAGCCGCTGTGTGAGGAAACAGGGTTAAAGCTTTGAAACTAAGCACCTGGGCAAACACATGGAGCTAAGGGGCAGCATGCAGGAGGTGGAAAAGCTGGGTTTGGGGACCCAGCGTGGTTGGGACTTGAAATCCAAATGATAGAGGCCAGCACCTTCAGGTAAGAAGCTTGCAGAGAGAAAGGATGTGCAACTGGAACTGGCTGGGAAACAGGAAGAACAACTGGCTGAGAGGAAGCCGTGTTTGGAAACAAGGAGCCAAGGATGAGGAAGGAACAGGACTGGGACAGACATGGTTAGAGAGGAGTAAGACAGAGCTAGAGGAAGAAAATATTTGTTAAAGGCTACAGCCCCTTCACTGGCTGTCCCAAGGCAGGGAATGAAGCATAAAGACCCTGGGTCATAGCACTACTCTGGTCTCAGCCCTTAGCAAAAGTGTCCTCTGATCCACAGAGAAGTTGGCAATTTAGTACTGCTACAAATTACCCTATTAACTTAGAGGGCAGAAGTCCATATGGAAAAGCTAACAGCTAACCCCAAGACTGTGAGGCATAGAGGTGTTAATATGATGCCACATAATAGAATTTTTGTTTTTCCACTTTGCTTCATTAAGAACCTAGGAAATTACCTACAAACACTCTCTTAAAAGAACTCTGTGAGCTGCCAAAGCAAACACACAGAAGTTGGAAAGTGCCAGAGCCGAAGTTATCTGTGCATTTTTTTCCCCCTTTACATGTGTGCACTGGGGATAGGGGAAGTCATACTCTTTTCCCACTGAAGTTGTGTTTGCTTGTGTTCAGTCCTGGTCCTGCTCAAGATGAGTCAGGATTGTGTAAGGAGAGATGCTCAGCCCTTTGTTCATTAGTTTCTAGTGAATGGTGTGTTTTGAATACAGTCAAGGAGTTGGGGAAAACAATGGCAACTACCTGGCTTAAAGTATCAGAACTGTGTGCATCCCTCCCTGTTTGG
The DNA here is from genome assembly GCA_032466535.1 of Forpus xanthops. Taxonomy (NCBI): domain Eukaryota; kingdom Metazoa; phylum Chordata; class Aves; order Psittaciformes; family Psittacidae; genus Forpus; species Forpus xanthops. Next base: position 5,826 of record JASSUY010046592.1, on the reverse strand, counting down.
GCCACATATCTCTTATACAACATCAGTAAGTTCTTACATCAAATTTTGCACACATGGTCACTAATTGCATGTTCCTGGTTATACAAATACCTAACTTTGGACTCCAGGGTCTGATTTGGAAAAGTGCTGAGCACTCACAGCTGCAGTAGAACTCAATGGGAGCTCTGCTCTGAATATCTGAAGAATTACATAATGGTAAATACTCTGACAAATTAGGTCCTGAAGTCTTAAATTAGGCACCCAAAATCACTGCACCTCTCTGTTCTTTTGTTTTCCTGCTGTAAAATGAGGATGATAATTGTATGAAAATAAATGCACATTTGTGAACTGCTTGGAGACTACAGGCATTGAGATTGGGGGAAACTTTATAAATTAAATTAAAACCTCTTTCTTCAGATCAAGATCAACCGATCTGGGGTAAATAGGGGTTTAGGCCACATGTTAAACAGATGGAGAAAGCAAAGTATTGAATGACTTTTCAACACATAAATACTATCCATCCTGAGCAGTGACTGAGGTAGGGATTCTGTGGAAAAGACATGAAGAGGTCATGTATGTAAAGATGGCACCATAAGCATGCCTATAAAAGGAGCAAATTTAGACTGTATGCTCCTAAGGCTGGCTATTCAAACTGCTGCACACTTAATGCCACAGCAAAAATTGCTAATGTGATTTCTCTGTGTGAAGAGTTAGGGATAATAGATGCTTTAGAACTGTCTTTTCTTTTGAGAGAGAGATTTTCTGGTTAAAATTGAGTTGAACATTGCATATATATGCTATTAGCCAACCTAATCCACCTCAAAAAAAATCCCCAAGAGTATGTGTATATACTGTTACAAAAACCTAATAGGAGCTGGGTGACTGCCATATATTACCTGGCACACTGAAACTGTAAAGTCTGCTTTCACCATCAGTGAGTGACTTATCATCTGGAAGTGATTTAGTTGTGTGGTTACCTTTGGACTGCTGTTCTTTTTGGTTCTTTACTAGCAGGCAAATAACGATGGAGAATAAGACTTTAGCACTATCAAGTAAACAAATAATTGGGCTAAAAGATTTCAAAACCAGAGGTGAGAAGTGAATTTGAAGTTAGTCAAAACTCTGCAGGTTTTATCCTCCATGGCTGCTATTAAAACTAGTTATAAAATCCAGATCTCTGCCTTCCTTAACACCCCAGCCCCCTCTTCCCTCTACATGTGGTATGCAGGGAACATTGCTTGAAATACACTTCTGCTCAGATCTGCACAGTCCAGGTCCATAAACTGAGTTTGTTTTCTGAAGTAATTTGCACAGTATAGATCTGTATGTGCACACACCTGTAATTTCCATCAGCATCATGAGGAACTGCTTGCATGTAATGAAGGGAAAATATGTGCTACGCTGAGCACTTCACACAAGAATCACCAAACAGGTTCACATTACCTCCCTCTGACTAAAAAAAAAGCCATGAAAAGAACCTCTGATAAATTTCCTATGACTGGTTCACATGACAGGTGGCCCTCCATTAGCAACAGGATAGTTATAGCTGACTCACCCGATATTTCTGAACTGAGGACAGAAATTCCAAGAACATATCTGAAGAACAGCCCAAAGATATATTGTTCTGTGTGGGATCACAGCTTTCAATTACCTACTGCACCCCAAAATGCTTTTGCATTAAATAAATGCAGAAGAAAAGAGAAATTAAAACATAAAAACAACTGAGAAGATACTTATTCACAGTCAAGGTTGAATTAGGTTGAAGTGAAAGGAAAGCTGGAAGACTGTTTCAGATGCAGAAGTTCCATGAGGCTTTGTGTGTACCTACTGCAGTGAGACTGTAGGAAGGGCCAAAAGGGATGCCTCATCTATGTTAACAGGAAGAGGGGAGAGTATGATAGAGACAGGTGAGACTAGAGAGTTCAACCGATTATTTTAAATGTGACATATCACATACTGCTCTTTAGTGCCTTCAAAAACCTCATGTATTCACTAGAAATCGTGTGGGAAGAGCATCTTAGCTACCATGGGGAGGGAAAGAACAACAGTAAAACTTGAAAGATATTACAGACATGTAGTGCTGAGATCACATTTTTCTGCAGGTATTTTCACTTAGCAGAAGGAAAAATAAATCTTTTGTTGAGATCATATTTTGCAAGAAATTTCTTTCCTAAGAGGGTAGCACAGTACTGGAAGTCATTACGCAGAGGGGCTGCAGATTCCCCATCCAAGGAAGCTTTGTTCAAGGCTGAGCTAGAGACAGCCAAGGCTGACCTGATCTGATGGTGGGGAGTGATGGCAAGGAAAGGCTGACCCCTTGAGGTCCCTTATTTCCCATAACCAGAAAAAAAAAACCCAAACATTTAAGAATTCAAGCATTTCAACAGAAAAAAGACTTTGAAATACCCCCTGTGAGAAAGCATTGCAGGTCATAGGAGAAGAGTTTGATTAATTTTAGCTAATATGTTTCACATTTGCTTTCAAAACAATGGTTAATGAGTGACATAGGGAATAGCTCCAAAACCATCAAAATGGTTCTGTTTTGGAAAATATTTAAAGTTAGTCCAGAATTAAGGATGGGTCCTTGAGAGTGGCAGTACTAGGAACAGTAATTCTGCTTCAAGCCCTCTCTTTGCCTGAAAGAGGCCAGGAATGCCAGGCAAGATAGGCAAAAGGATGCTTGGTCTGTAAGTCCCATGGGGCTTCCTTTACAGAAAAGATTTCAGCTACTCTTCACATGCCCAGCAAGATAAGTGTGGACATGCAGGGGATTTAGGCAGCAAGTGCAAAGGATACCTTAAGGGTGAGGTACCAACTGTGAGAGTGTAGGGCAGGGCTGTTGTGAAAGCTAGGAACAAGGTCTGCTGAGCACAGGAGCTTAAGCAGGCAGGAATGTACACACACAAATCTGGCTCCACATAGCTAATGTTTCACATTAATCTGTTCTGGGAAAAATTTTCATCAATTACTCCTATCCTTATATGTGTTAATGCCTCTGACACCTTGGAATGCACTCTTTTTTAACTGCATCACTTCCTGTAGGAGGAATGGGTGTGGACTGCTGCAGCAATTATACTATTGATACCCATTTCTTAACTAACAGTCAGACAATAGCTGAGATTATGCCCAGAGTAACCATCCTGGCGGCAGACCCAGTTTCTGTGCATTGTGATCTCATGATAAATTCAATGTGGTTAACAGAAGAATGAATTACAACAATAATGAATTTAGAAAAAGACTCACAAAAGGACCAAGAAAATCAGTGGTCTGGAGCCATTCAGAGGGCTTACACTCCTTTTCTTTCTAAACAATTGGCCTCAGCCCACTGGCCACTGAGCTCAGCACACCCTTTCACCCTTTGACCTTGCATGTCCAGCAAAGTCCAGAACCAGGGAGACATTATGGTATGATAAATCCAGCATGTGAGACAGCAAGGTTGTGGTGAACTGGTACTAGCGCGCCACGAATCTCACATCTAGAGCCTAAGCCTTACACTGTACATCTGTGACCACCAGAACAAATAAGCTTTTTCTTCAGTCTCTCAAAAGCAGGAGAGACAGTAAATCAGATTTATGACCAGGTTTGGATAGGTAGTCGCGTGGTTTAAAGTACTGGGTAACAAATGACATGCCATCTACTAAGCTGCCATAGCTGAGTGTATGAGTGCTCTTAGCACACTCAGCTGCAAAGGAGGATGTGTTAGGTGTTAAGACACCCTTGTGGATACGTGCAGGGCTTCAGCAACAAGCAAAGAACTGGAAATTATTCCATTCTTCTTCCCAGCATTAGATGGACAAGTATAAGGAGATAATTTATTTATTACTGACTTACTGAATTATGATGGGATTTACTTTACTTTGTATATCCAGAGAAGAGTAAGATGGATCTCACTCTTGCCTCTCACCCATAGGTACCATTATTTTAAATGCTTTCTAGTTATAGAGCCAGAATTGCATCTTTGATTAACTGGCTTAAGAAAATTACATAACTAACAATATTGGGTTAGTCACTTCTTAGGAAAAACAATATCCAAGCTTGGCATGATGCAGATACTTGTAACTGTTATATTTTAGTGTTTCTAACACCTGTGTAAGCCAATGTGGCCAATATAACTAGAAATATTTTTATGAAGGCACTACTTTTATATATTCAGAAAGTGACCAAAGAGGGCTAATACCACAGATTCCCTTTGTTACATTAATATTTAAGGGAAAATCCTGACACTTGCAACATTTACCCTAATTTACCTGAAGTACCACAACTACATAAAGCAGAGCGTAAGGTTATGCTGTCTAAAACACTTCTTTCTCCCTTTCCTTGCTGGAAGCAGGCACTGGCTGATGTTTCAGGAGCACCTGTGTGTTGCCAGGTTCTGCACTTTTAGGGACCATTGAAACTTCCAGACACGTCCTTTCTGCACTTTTTTATTGGTTAAGTTCACAGAAAACCCACTTAATTATTGTATAATGCCTTCATGAATCAAGCTTTTACTGTGCAATTCAAGTTACAGTAAAATAAAGTGTGCTTCATATGTTAACAATTACAGGCTAGATTTATAAAAGCATTGCACACTGTTTGCATTGGCTTTTCTAACTACTTTATTCACAAAAGAGTGTTAATGCACCTAAAATAAATTCACCTTCCTTCTGAAACTGCAGAGACACACTCACCTTGTGCGTCTGCACAGACAACTCTTCAGTCACTACGTACCCTAGGAATGCATAATGTAAAATAAAGATGATATGTTCCTGCTCACACTCTTACTGTTCAACCAGGCAGGAGTGTGAGTTAGATATGGCTGGAGCCAGGTCTGCTCTTCATCTGAGTGGGTTTGAGGTTATAGACATGAGAGTTCATCCATGATAGACTCGGTCCTAAAGAGCAAAAGGGTGAATTACAGCAAGGATTTAGTCTACTACAAAAGGACACCAAGAAGAATTTTACTTTGAAATTCTAATCTATGCTGCAAGTTCAGATTTGTTCTGCTTCCACTGGCTTCATTGAATGTCAGCTGTACTCACACAGCTGTAAAACGTTATTTATATCTGTAAGTCTAGTGGGGTCAAAGCAACATAGAGCTTGTATAAGAGAAGAAGCCAGCACATTGCCTTGCTGTGAGCAAAAGGCAGGATTGTCTGCAATAAAAGACAGGCCTTTAGCAATAGAATTTTCGTTTTACAAATCATGCTTCATCTGCATGGAAACTCGAATTTGATTCATTTTGTTAAAAACATGTCTTAAAGTAATCTGACCCTTTAAAAGTAATTTACACTAATAAGACAAAATAATTTGCTTTCTAACAGTTATCTTGGTTTTTTTCCAAAGTTTGTTGTTTTGTTATGTATTTAATATGGACACACATATATGAATTTATTTAACATTGTCTAGAACATGATCTGTAAAAGAGGCAGTGAGGAGGTAGTTGTTGATGGAGAAGATTCTGCATAAACAGGACATCACTGCTTTTTGACTCAGCCTTCGTCTGAAAATCCATAGAAACCAGAGGGTTTTAACGAAATACCAAGTGAATTTCCTGATTGGAACATGTAATCAGCTTGGAAAAAGTGTGGGTTTGTGCAATCTGTTTCCTGCCCAAGTACAACTTTGCCTTTGGCTAAAATAGCACCACAAGTCATAATCAATTAAAGTTCTTGTTTTTTTTCTTTTGGAACCAAGCACTCTACTTTTTCGTGTGAAAGTCTTAATGGTGGGTATATGTGTAAGTGTGAATGCTTTCATATGTCATTCATATTAATGAAGGCCCACAGGTGTATTTGGAACACATTTTCTGAAATAACTTGCAGAATTATTTTTTTACTTTTCTTTTTTCTCTCTTTGGGGGGGGGG
>JASSUY010046589.1:46258-104086 GCA_032466535.1 Forpus xanthops | reverse complement strand
GGCACCTGACCCAAACTGACCAAAGAGGTATTCCATACCATAGCACGTCATGTCCAGGATGTAGAGATGGAGAGCAGGGACCCGGAAGGGTGGTGGTACAGGAGGGGTGCACGGTGTGGCCAGGACTTGGTATGAGGTGATGGGGTGCACTGCGTAGTCGAGCTTGGTATCACGTGATGGGGAGGGACTGCATGGTGTGGCTGTGTATCAGGTGAAGATCTGTTGTATTCTCTTTCCTTGTATTTTCTCTTGTATTATTATTGGTGATAGCAGTAGTAGTTTATGTTACACTTTAGTTACTAAAATATTCTTTTCTCAACCTGTAGGAGTTGCATTCGTTTGATTCTCATCCGCATCCCCCTGGACTGAGGAAGAAAGAGAGGGGAGTGAGTGAGAGAGTGACTGCATGAGTTTGAGAGCCTCAAACCACAACAGTTATATAAAAGGAAATGCTTACATATATCTTGAGGATGCATTCTTTTTTTTTTTTGTTATTCTTGGCAACTGAGTTATAAAGTTGATTCAAAATCTGTATAAACTCAGTTATAGAACTGATTTGTTTTTCATTTTTTTTTATAGGATCAATGGAAGGTAGAGCTTTTCTTGTTTTTTTTACTGGATAAAACAGGGTGTGTGTTTCTCACTGATATAAGGAAACAAAGGTTGAAAGTCATAAAATTAATCAAAAATAAAGTACTGGATTCCAGCTAAAGAAATTGTTGAAATTATATTGAATCCATTTCTGTGTTTATTACCTAGAGAATGTTATTGAGCAGTTTGAATTATTTATTTACTGAGCATCCCACTTAGGCAATACTTTGTCCTCATTTCTTCAATATGCAAAATGTAGATTAATAGATCTCTGTGTACAGTTGTTGAATATAATCTTTCTTTTATATACAAATGAATTAATTTTGTCAATCTAGTTCTTTTCATATATCAATATACATTTGCATGGCTTTGGTTTGGTGTTGTTTTTTTTTTTTCCCTATAAAAAAAACGTAGTCAGAATCTGTTTGTCTACCAAAAGCAGAGGAGAAGAACTTGATGAGTGTAGTTTTGTTTTTCAGGTTCTTTCTGTTTTTCAGATTCTTTCTATCTGTCTTTAACAGTTGTCCTCAAACGGCATCAAGATGCCACTGTCTCTGACCTTGTAGTGGAGAAAAAGGAGTCCCTTTCTCTGCATCACACTGCTCTGTTTCTATTGTGGTTCTTTGCTCAGGTGGACCAGGAGGCTTGGACCAGAGAAAGAAGCCAAATCTGTCCTGGCAAGGAGAGGAAAGGTGCAGTTGTTAAGTTTTTTAAGCTAGAATTACTTTAAATTTTACTTTAACTTGTGTATTTGTAAATTCCTTACAAAATTAATCAGATGTCCAAAGTTCATATATGATTTAGGCAACCCCCTATATTCTTCGGACAGTGTCCAAATATCCATACTGTGAGTACATGCCCATTCATATTAACTAGGGATCTGTAAGTGACAGAAACATAATGTGTATGATGTATGTAATATAATGGAACTATTACCTTCTACTGTACACACTTGAATTCAAACTTCTGGAAAAATAACTTCAGGAAGTCTGTTGTTTGAAAACAGGATATATTTAACAAAGTGTCATTGAGTAATAAGGCAAAGGGACAAATTTCAAGATCTACACTAACACACAGTCAATAAATTCATGTGCAGTCCAAAGATTTGACAGACAGATATATTGTACAAAAAAGATTTCTTGGACAGATTCTGTCAATATAAATATATTCTGTCGACATACATGTGCCTTGTCATGCTGCCTTGTCATAATTGCAGTCTCAAGAGCTTTAATTATCTCTTTAAACCATCGGTATTTACATTTGGTTTGTCTCATGGCCCTTCGTTGCTAATGTGTGACAATCTTTTTTTCCCATGTGAGGGTGACAACTGGTCACTCTTCATTAATAAAATGACAAGTCTCTTATCCATGTTGTACTTGCAATAGGCTTTAGAAAGTTAAACTTCAAGAGATTAAATTCCCTCTGTGGTTATCCTACAGAACAGGCACTTCAACTGAAAATGGTTATCCATCATTGTTTTTCTTCTGCCAAGACTAAATTCTGTTTTTAAGACTAAGAAAAGCTAAAATGAAGACAAGAATATAGCTCTCAGAATTCTGCAGGAAAAGAGTGACATGTATGGTCAATCTCTATAAACTGTAATGTGATAAGGAGAAAGAGATTCCTTTGAACACCATAAGTCACTTCACTAACAGGATAAGTATATAAAGAAAATCTTTTAATATTATATTTTAGATTCTTCATGGAACCCAATAAATAAAGTTTTAGTTCTGAAATTCAGCAGTACCCCAAGATTTCAAAGAATCACAGAATAGTAGAAGTTGGATAGGAGCTAAGGGTCATCTTGTCCAATCCCCCTGCTCAAAACAGGTTCATCTACAGTAGGTTGCCCAAGACCATCTCTATAGACAGCTTTTGAGTGTTAAGGATAGTTTGGTCAGACTAGTTCATATATGGAGGTCAGTGCCTTTTTCCTTCTATAAAAATCACTGAGAGTTAAAGATATATAGCACTTAGAAATGAAGAATTTTTGCAACCGCCTGAGGGAAGTAAAATGAAACAGTATTAGTTCAGGGTTCCTTGGCATCTCTCTGCTAAGTGCATTTCTTTTTCCTTCTTATGTAAAACCACAGAATTTGCTATATAATGAGCAACGAAGTACTGGTGCCAATTCACCTTGAAACTGTGGATATCTCTCTTGTTCTGGATATCTGCCTTATCTGTTAAGTGTGGCAGCAATGACGGTGCACCTAGGTGGGTTTCCTTCTGTCTGAAATTGTAAGCTGCCTCAAACAGTGGCTATAATCTTGCTGAATACAATATCATCTGAAGCTGTTTGCTGTTGGGTAGGAAGGCTACCACTGATCTGCAAGTCCCAATTAGAATTTAAACAGGAATCACAGAAATTGTCATCTCAGCAGTTGGCACTTTCAAAGTGTTGAAATGCAGACTGTTGTTTCCTGGCATACCTGGAACACGAGAGTACTTAAGCTCAAGGACTTTGTCAAACAAGTGTCAAAGCAGGTCTTTCATGGATCAAGGTGAGAGAAGGCAGTGTATGTGTAGCTGTGTCACATGCAGCCTTTCCCTTGAAAGCCAAGTGATGGCATACGCAGGTGATAGTAGCTGAGAACTCAGCACTGGCAAGTTATACATTATACACCCATTCTCCAAAGTCTTCCTTTGATGTCATTGGCATGCTTAGCTTCAGTTCAGCAAACAGAATGAAGGATAAAGTGAAGATGCAAGCCCTTTCAGGAATCCTGAGCATGTGGATCAGAGTTTTCTCCTAATATAAGAACAAGGGACTAGACAAATACTGACCAAGCTGTTGGGAGTTCCTGTATTTTGGTGAGATTAGAAGGGGAATATCTAAGTAACTCTCAAGCTGCTACTTGCCCATGTGATATAAAACTTGGGCTACTACTGTCTTAGAATAAGACTGGTTTCAGTGTGTCACACTTCTGACTGCTACAGACACACAGGCTTAGGATGTGTTTTTTTTTGTAGAGGTTATATAACTGTGCTGTCTTATTCCAGGACATGTCCAGGATATGTACTAAGACATATGTTTTAGGAACAAGCTGCAGCATCACATGGCTTGATCACTGCAGGGTGGCTTGGCCAGGTATATAGGAGATACATGGCACAGAAACCATGATAATTTTGTGGTGCAGTTAACAGGGAATGAGCTAGTTATTTACAGGCCTGGTTTGAGTTTGCCTACAATAGATTGCAGTGACTGCAAAGTAAGCATTGCCCAAGGCAATGAAACACTCCTGAAAATTTTATTCTTCTTAAATAGCTCTGATAAGAAAGGGAATATTTAGGCCTAAAAAGAAGATATGTATGGAAGAAAACCACTGCCTCTCTCCAATGAGACCACTTAGAATGAGGATTAGTCATAAAACTTAACAAATGCTGGAGACATTTACAACTCTCTTCTAACATAATAGCACCTATACCAAATACTTGCATTAAATTGCAAATTTTATGTTCCACAATGCTATGCACAATAAATTAGCAAAGCCTGTATCAATCTCAATGTGAATATGAACACAAACCAGAAAAATTATGTTTATTGTTAAGGATAAATAAAGCATTTTATTGCTCAGTGACAAAGATTATAAAATACCTTGCACATGCTATAGTCCATCAGAAGAAAAAGATTAATTATGGAAAAGATCTAAAATTCAGGAAGTAAAGAAAACATGACTTTTAATAGTATTTTTTTTGTATTAAATCTTAATTTATTCCAGTGAGAATGAAGAAAAAAACTTTAAGGGAATCAATTCTTAGATTTCACAAAAAGTTTCTTTTGAGGGTTAGTACTGCTATACTGAAAATCAGTTGCTTATTTTATAGGAAAATTTAGTGGTTGGGTTTCTCTATGCACTCAAGCTTTTTTCGTAAGTGGCGAGACAATAATTCTTACTTTCTGGTCCCAGCTTTGACTAGAAATCGATCTTTACTATTGGAAAAAAATGAAATAAGAAACAATTTACTTTACAATTACAGAAAATTTTTCATCCTGATTGATCATAAGGGGTTTTACAAAATGTAGGAAAAAAATAATCTTGAATCTGTGCTGCCTTCAGGCTTTCATCTCTAATCAGAGATCTAACAAAGCCGAATATATGTGCTTAAGAAAGACGCTCACCAGAGAATACAGTAGCTCTTTGTCCTTGGTTCAGCAGTAGCAGTCATTTTTTTTCCTTCTTAGTAGCTGGTGCAGTGCTGTGGTTTTGACTCTCGGCCTAGGGACTGCACTGATAACACTGATGTTTTTAGTTGCTGCTCAGTAATGTTTAGTCTGACAAAGGACTTTCTAAGCCCCTGCTCTGCCAGGGAGGAGAGAAAGCTGCGAGGAAACAGAGACAGGACACCTGACCCAAACTAACCAAAGAGGTATTCCATACCACAGCACGTTATGCCCTCTATATGAGGCCCTGTGCAACAACAAGCCTTTGAGCAAATTAAACAAGAGAGAGTTCATGCAGTAGTCCTTGGACCAGTATGGAACAGGTCAGATGTAAAAAATATACTCTGCACTGCAGCTGGGGAGAATGGCCTTACCTGGAGTCTCTGGCAGAAAGGTTCAGGGGAGACTCGAAGTCTCAGCTTTTGGAGTCTTGAATACAAAGGATCTGAGGCCAGATATACCCCAACTGAAAAAAAGATATTGGCAGACTATGAAGGGCTTTGAGCTGCTTTGGAATTGGCACTGAAAGTGATTGGCACTGAAGCACCGCTCCTCTTGGCACCCCAGTTGCCTGTGCTGGGATGGATGTTCAAAGCCAGGGTTTCCTCTACACATCACGTGACCTACATGGAGTACATGGAGTACATACTACATGGAGTACATACTACATGGAGTAAGTGGGCTGCACTAATTGCACAACCAGCTCGAACAGGAAATCCCATTCATTCTGGAATTCTAGGAGTCATCATGGACTGGCCAGAGGGCAAAGATTTTTAAATGTTACCACAGGAGAATGTGATGCATGCTGAAGAGACCTCACCATATAATAAACTGACAGAAAGTGAAAAGCAGTATGCCTCGTTTACTGATGGGTCCTGCTGTATTGTGGCAAAGTATCAGAGATGGAAGGCAGCTGTACGGAGTCCTTGATGACAAGTTGCAGAAACTGCTGAATCGAGTCAGTCTGCAGAGCTGGCCTTGGAGATTGCTGAACGAGAAAAGTGGCCAGTACTTTATACTGAATCATGGATGGTGGCAAATGCCCTGTGAGGGCTGTTGCAGCAATGGAAACAAAGCAACTGGCAACGCAGAGGTAAACTCATCTGGGCTGCTGCACTGCCGCAAGATATCACTGTCTGGGTACAGAACTTGGAGGTGAAGGTACACCATGTAGATGCTCATATACCCAAGAGTCAGGCCACTGAGGAACACCAGAAAAACTAACAAGTGGATAAAGCTGCTAAGATTGAAGTGGCTCAGATGGGCTTAGATTGTCAACATAAGAGTGAATTATTTTTGGCCCAGTGGGCCCATGACTGCCATCAGGGCAGAGATGCAACAAACAGATGGACATGTGATAGAGGAGTGGACTTAAAGGACACTATTGCCCAGGTTATTCATGAGTATGAAACATGCTGCAATTAAGCAAGCTAAACATTTAAAGCCTCTTTGGTATGGAGGACGATGGCTGAAGTACAAATATGGGGAGGCCTAAGAGATTGATTATATCACACTCCCACCAACCCACCAAGGCAAGCGCCATGTGCTTACCATGGTGGAAGCAACCACCAGATAGCTGGAAACATACACTGTACCCCACTCCACTGCCCAGAACACTATCCTGGGCCTTGAGAAACAGATTTTGTGGTGACATGACACCCCAGAGAGAACTGAGTAAGACAACGGGACTCATTTCTGGAACAGATTACAGACATTTGGGCCAAAGAACATGCCACTGAGTGGGTATATCACATTCCCTACCCTGCAACCGCCTTTGGGAAAATCAAATGGTACAATGGGCTGTTAAAAACTACACTGAGAGCAATGGATAGTGGGACTTTCCAACATTGGGATACACATTTACCAAAGGCCACTTGGCTGGTCAACACCAGAGGATCTGCCAACAGGGCTGGTCCAGCCCAGTCAGAACTACATACTGTGGAGGGGGATAAAGTTCCTGTGGTTCACATTAAGAATTTGCTGAGGAAGACAGTCTGGGTTATTCCTGCTTCAGGTAAAGGCAAACCCACTCGTGGGATTGCTTTTGCTCAGGGGCCCGAATATTCTTGGTGGGTAATGTGGGAAGATGGGGAAGTCCGAGGTATACCTCAAGGGGATTTGATTTTAGGGGAAAACAGCCAGTGAACTCAATTATATGCTGTTGCCTGCTATTATAGGTACTCCTCTGTGCACTAAGGAATGATCTGTGTGTGTGTGTGTGTGTGTGTGTGTATATATAAGTATATATATGAGATAAAAGTGATGGTATACGGAAAATGTGGATCTGAGCATGACATGAATGGTATGGAATAAGGAGGGGATACTGTCCTGGGTTCAGCAGTAGCAGTAATTTTTTTCTCCTTCCTAGTAGCCATTGCAGTGCTGTGTTTTTGAGTTTTGTCCTGGAACAGCACTGATTACACTGATGATTTTAGTTGCTGCTCAATAGTGTTTAATCTGACCAAGGACTTTCTGAGTCTCATGCTCTGCCAGGGAGGACGACAAGCCAGCAGGAAGCAGAGACAGGACACCTGACCCAAACTAGCCAAAGAGGTATTCCATACCACAGCGCATCATGGCCACTGTATAAACTGGGGGCAGTTACCCAAAAGGGCTAGGTCGCTGCTCAGTTGAGCTGGGTATCTGTTGGTGAGTGGTGAGAGGTTGTATTCTCTTCCCTTGTTATTTCTCTTATCATTATTATTATCGGTGATAGCAGCAGTAGTTTGTGTTATACCTTAGTTACTGGACTGTACTTATCTCAAACCCATGGGAGTTACATTCTTTCAGTTCTCCTCCCCATTCCTCCGGGAGCAGGAGGGAAGAAGGGAGGGAATTAGAGAGCAGCTGCATAGTCCTGAGTTATGGCTGGGCTTAAACCACGACACTCTTACTACATTTTATGATACTTCTTCAGGAGCAAGGAGGCCTGTCTCATTTACAGTACCTAGGCATTCCTATGGCAAAGTAATTGGAAATACCTGGATTTGTTCATGGCATTTGACACTGTCTCACGCAGCATCCTTCTTTCTAAACTGAAGAGACACGGATTTGACAGATGAACCACTTGATGGATAAGGAATTGGCTGGATGGTCACACTCAAAGTGCTGTAATCAACAGCTCTATGTACAAATGGATATCAGTGATGAGTGGTGCTCTTTAAAGATCAGTGTTGGGACTGATCCTAGTCAACATCTTAGCCAATGACATGGACAGTGGGATTGAGTGCACCCTCAGCAAGTTTGCCAGCAGCATCAAGCAGCATGGCACAGTTGACACTCTACAGGGAAAGGGTGCCACCTAGAGGGACCTGGACAGCCTCAAGAGGTGAGCCAGTGCAAAACTCACAAAGCTCAACTAGGCCAAATAAAAGGTCCTTTACCTGAGTCATGGTAACCCCAAGCACAACTACAGGCTGGGCAGAAACAGGATTGAGAGCAGCCCTAAGGAGCAGGATTTGGGAGTGTTGGCTGATAAAAAGCTCAACATGAGCCAGTAGTGTGCACTTGCAGCCCAGAAGCCAACTATATACTGGGCTGCATTGAAAGAAGTATACCCAGCTAGTAAAAGGAATTGTCCCCCTCTGTTCCACTCTCATGACATCACACCTGGAGTACTGTGTTTAGCTCTGAGGCTCCCCACACAGGGAATTCTGCTTGAGCAAGTGCAGAGGAGGGCTGCAAATATGATCCAAGGTCTGGTGCACCTCGTCTTTAAAGACAGGTTGAGAAAGATGGGCTTGTTTAGCCTAGATAAGAGAAAACTCAGGGGAGACCTCCTGATAGTCTTCCAATACATAATGGGGGTCTACAAGGAAGCTGGAGAGGGATATTCTACAAGGGCATGTAGTGACAGGACATGCTTAAACTGACAGAGGAAAGATTTAAATTAGATATTAGAAACAAATTCTTCACTATGAGTGTGGTGAAACACAGGAACATGGAATTTGTAGATGTCCCATCCCTGGAAGTGTTCAAGGACAGGTTGAATTTGGCTTGGAGCAACCAGGTCTAGTGGGTGGTGTCCCTGCCTGTGGTGAGGGGTTGGAACTAGATTGTCTTTGAGGTGCCTTCCAACCCAAACCATTCTATGATTCTATGATTTTCCTTTGTTTTCTTTTTGCATTTTGAACTTGGTCACATCACTGTGGCCTACAGATATAATTCAATGATATCTGTATGCATCTGTTTATACGTATTTTTTTAACTACAGGAGAAAAAAAAAAAAATCAAGTTTTAAATCCCTAAAGCTGAATGTTAAGTTCCTGAAATACAAATACATCTGGATAGCTTTTCTTTTTTTTTTTTTTCTTAACAGTTGTTACAAAAATGCCACAGATGTGAGTAAATATGGGATTAATTAATTTTCATAACCTTTTAAACATGCAGTTATTTTCTACTAAAAAAAAAGGAAACAAGGAAATTGTGCTTTAAAACCTTACATAATTCAATATCGTAAAGACTAGCCAACCCCGAAATAGTATAATAAATGGGATACGAGAAATGTTCAGGATACAAATGCATGACCTTTGGAAATAAATAATTAAAAAAAAACAACGCAGGATTGTCATTTGTAGTTGGCTGTGGTTAGATTTTCATTGAAGGTAACAGGACATTGATTCAATAAAACATCATTTAGCAAACGGTCCTTTTTCAGCAAGGTACATAAATATTTGCCTAACTTGTTTAAATCTCACAGAGTTTAATTTTATGCTCAATCAGGTAACGGGAAAAATTATGCTTAAATTCAAGGTACAAATTTCAGCCTTCTGATCTCATTAGTTACTCTCTTCTCTTCTCAACTTTTGCTACTCTTTTAAATCCTTCCCCAGTCCCTAACTGTTATCACCTGAATGGCACTTCCTTTTTATACAAAATATATTCTATAGAATAGGCATAAGAGCATTTGGTGAGACACATATCTGCATACTTGGACACTCTGCTAGGCTGCAATTCTTTGTGCCTGCCAGAGGAGAGGAAAAGGAAACTACAACTCAAAAAATGGTAAATTGTATTTCTTAATACTGATTACCCATAGTTGCTTCACTCGTATATGTTTTTTTGTATTAGCTTAATTTTGTTGGGGTATTTTTTGATTATGTTAATCTAAATTAGTATTATTTTTGTACTCATGGAAGTGTGCAGTTAGAGTGAAGTCTTGCCTTTGTTCCCAAACAGTTGATTTCACTATATGGCCAAAGCTGAAGTTCAGTAGAAGAGTATGACAGCTCCTTTTGTATGACTAGAAATTTTGCTATAAGGAGCATTAAATTGCTTTGGCTTTCCTTTTGGTGAGTCTTTGATCTATGAGCATAGTATCATGGGGATAGAACTAATGTTATTGCTTCAGAGCAAAACCTAGCTGGATTTACAATTGAGAAGTAAAGCAGAGCAAAGCAGGAATGACCTTAGCATCCAGCAGGCCAACAAAAGCAGAGATCATATCCCAGATCTACTATGGTTAGCACCAATTCTATCTCAATTAGAAACAGCTGGTTTTATGAAAGCCAGATGGATACCAGTAGCACTAACTGGGTTTCTGAGTAAGACTATACTGGAGAGGGGCTGTTACAGATTTAAGACTTGCAGAAAGGGTAGTCATGTGTGACTCCTGTCCTATTGCATATCTATAGGAGGAAAAAAAAAAAAAAACAGTAACTACTTGAGCTTTATTTTTATTTCCAAGAAACTTAGCCTTAAGGCACTCTTCTGTTTCTGCTCAAATTACAGAGAAGAAAATGCTGAAGATGCATTGGTGTTTAGAAAATTAAGATTTCATGTAAAAATGGAAATTTATTCTTAATTGAGGTGTTATATAAATCACAATACTGACTGTATTTCAAAATAGTGATCCAGAGAGCTACTGCTGCCTACCAGAAAAAACTGAAGAATCTGTTTTTCAGTATGTACAAAAAGGTTCCTCATGACAGTGCCTTATATTGAATGACTGCACAAACTTTCCTGAGTAAGGAAGGAAATGCTTCCTGTAGGTTCACAGCTGGCTATAAAAGCCTGCAAAAAAACCAACAACAGCAACAAAAAATAGGATTAGTAAGTTTTCAGGTCCTACCATAACAAAAGTGAAGAAGGAAAAAGGTTTTAAAGCTTTATCTGAAGACATCCCAGTACCAGGAGCTCATAAATTGGCAACATCCTCTCTAACCAGATCAATAATAAAGCTTCTTACATACTAATGAAATTCGTTGCAAGTCTTCCTTAAGTAAAAACATAGAGACATTTTTGTAATGGAAACTGAATAATGAGAAAATGGAGAGTTGTCATCTGATCTTGAAGATACCTCCCCTTCGAACATAAAACACATAAAATATTTGAAATATTAATATAATTCTGCAAGGTCCTGAAAATCACAATGAAAATATTTTATGAGTATCCTTAGTGTGCCTGTGACCTATAGAGATCATTAATTTGAAGCCTAATAGTCTACCTGATACCATACAACTTCCATGACCTGATCTGGCAAAATTGTATTAGATGTATAATATTATTAATAATGTAAAACACAATAGAATGCTACATGGTCTTATAAAAAACCAGGATAAGTAGATAATTATCAGTATTGCAATATGCCAGTAAGAGATCAAAGAATATAAATGTTATATGGACAAATGAAAGTGTGATGATCCAGTAATTTCCTTTTCAAGGAAAAATTGTACCACTGGAAAGAAAATGGTCGCAATTCCCATAGATTAGTCTTCAATAAAAATTAAAAAAAAAAAAAAGAGAAAGAGAAAAAAGAATAAAGAGAATGTGTAGAAAATTAGAGACTCGGTGTAGTAGATTTTTCTGACTTAAAATTATAATTAAAGTTATAAAAAACACTGTAATTTTTTTTTTTTTTTTTTTTTGGGCAAGGATACTTGATTGTCCTTATCATCAGTACTTTTTTGCATTCCTGACTGATATACCTCCTTATCACTTAACTAGCTAGTTAACCACTAGACTTTTCCCTACATCTTAAGCACTGAAGAGTGTCTTTCTAGAGTAAAAAAGGTGGTGATATGTTGCCCTTGCTCTGAATAACCTTTGTTCACTTTATTATCTACACCCCAAAGTTTAAAATGAAGTGATTACATATTAGAATTCAATGGGGCCTTTAAGAATTGCAAGAGTAATATTTATTAGATGTTAACTTTATTAGGATTAAGTTTACCTGTAGTTGTAGAAATCTTCTGGAAGAAAAAGTAATTAAAAAGAATGAACTGAACTGAAAATGATACATGACAGTGGTCTGCAGAGGCAAAGCATGCCTCCAGTGGATAAGGGCTTTACTTACATTGCATGAAATACAAGTGCAGAGAAGAGCATGGAAATCTACCTGACTATCTTCTGGGAAACCAAGTGCACCTGGCCTTAGCCTGCCAGTACATTATTATATTGCTGAAAAAGACACAGGACTGTAACATCAAGTATCTCAAAAGGCACAAATGACTTCTAATTTTTTGATATCCTCACCATCTTAATTTTGGTTTTTTTTCTGCTCAGTGGATCAGAAGTGTGCTATTTAATGCAATGGGCCAAACGATGTGCTGCCCTCCCTTCTGCTGCCCTCCTCAAGCTGAGGAAGCCTGTGGCTTGCATGTCTTAGAGAGAAAAGATGATAGTGTAGGAAGGACAAACAACATGGTGAGCTAGCAGGACTTGAACAAATGATAGTGTAGGAAGAATAAACAATATTGTGTACCTATCAGGACTTTTTGTTCTTCTTTTACTACCAGAAGACCCTGTTTCAAACTTAGATGGTGCATATGGCAGATTTCATTGGGAAAAATATTCTCGCTTTCTCTGGTTTTCTCTTGACATGCAGGGAAATTGACGTATCTGCTGTGGGTTCAACAACATAAAACCAGAAAAGATGAAACTTTGCATTTTCAGAATGGATTTTTATAGTTAAATGAATGCCTCAGTATTGCCACAGAGATATTTGAGTGTACAATAGTTCATTTGCTGGTGCTGGTAAGGCAATGTTGAAAATTTTTGCATGAGCAAAATGGAGGGTCCCAATTACAAACTCAGGGTTTGCTAAAAGCTGAAAGCTGGTCAAAACATTTGGTCTGAAGATCCATGTTATTTCTGAAAGCTAAGTATAAAGTATTTGGCATATTTCTTAAGAATTTATGTGTCTTTCTCACTGCATGCTTGTGATGATGAAGTTACGAAAACCCATGACAAGAAACTAAAAAAAGATTCCCATTCTATTCTGCTTTTATGAACCCTGCTACTGAAGATTGTGATTCTGAGCTTTGTAAAATGCTGTGTGAAATTACCTGAGTTAAATCTCTGTGAATGACTATATGGTCCTCAAGAAAACATCTTAGCTCTCATTTTGTGGCTATTGCTACTTACAAGTAATAGTATCTAAAAGAACAGAAAATTTTGCATGATTTTGGGATAATAGAAAGAAATGGTATTTTTGATATCAAACTATTAAACATGTCTCTGTTCACATCCACAAACATTCTCAAAGAGTAAAGCATTTAATGTCACCCAAAAGAGCAATCCCCAAAGTGCATACTATGAAACTAATTTATTTATCATGTTTTTGAAAAGCAAAGTTAACAGGCACAGAATTCGTTTTTCTTCAGTACATACATTATGCTTGGCATAATCGATTCCTACTTTCTCTGTCTGTGACAATAATATAAATAAATAAATACTACTGGTATTATGGCAAAATCTATACACCCAAGTGAAAAGGGTGAAGCATTTTGCTATGCAGAATGCAAACTTGGTGAGCGATAGTCCTGGCCCAGAATGGCTTAGAAGTTAAACAAACGGAGCAGACCAGGTAACAAAGAAGAGATAGGAGCAGAGGTAGAAAGGTGCAATATCTTGCCTAAAGTAGCAAACAAAATCAGTGGCTGAAAGTATATCCCTATTCACTGCATTGAATTCACCGAATCCTTCCCCCAGCAGTGCTTGTGTAAAGGTACACCAACTATTCCTGCAGCACATGTGGATATTTAGATCTGACTCAAATATAAATTAGTAGTGAAAATATGTGCTAAGCCCTGTCTGTAAAAGGCTTTAGGGAACTGCAGTGGTTACCAAAGAAAGCATCTCTTTGGCCGTCAGTAACAGATAAACCAGCATGAGAATGGAAATAACAAATGTGCTTCTCTCACACCTACTGTTTTGGAAAGTGATTTCTCTACTTGTTAATCTACGCTAGCTGATAAAGTTATCTGTAGTTCCATTTGATTGGTATTTCATCAGACACATAATTTGATATGCTTTAGAGTCTGATTTAGTTTTCTTCTAGGTCTGTGCCCCAAAGGCTGAGATGATTAGTTCTCATATCCATTCCTAATTTCTCCCAATTGTTCAAGCTAAAAATGATGAAAGTATTTTCCCCTTTTCTTGTCATCGTTTCTTCATGTTAGCTGAATGATTTTCAAAATGAGGCTCCTTTTCTAGACTAGAAGACATATGAGAACGGCTCTCTGTAGAGGATTTACCTCTGTAAGAAATTAAGCTCTATATGCATTTTCAACAAGATCATTTCATCACCATCGAAGCAGAAGAGAGCATCTTGGCTGCTCTTTGGTGAGTGGCAATTAAGACAGGATTCTACTCCAATGACATTGATTGCATTCGTAATCAAGACTCAAATGCTACCCATAGGTTAGGTACAAAATAAAAGTATTGTTAAAAAAATATCTGCTGACTTTGGCAACCATACAGTATTCTAATCTATAACATATAGTTTTAACAAAGACTTAAATGGCAACAGAATAACAGAGAAATCGAGGGAACTCTAAAACCTTCAAAAAGGTGCATACATCCATATTTACACTGTATACATGTTTTCATAAGCTCATATGCTGGATATGCAAACCATTGCAACAAGTTGCAAGTTCTGATTTTTTTTTAATTTAACTTGCCAAAAATCTACACTTTTGAATACCTACAGAACTTAATATTAAGAGACCATATTTTGTCAAACATTTTCATTCGTGCTAGCAGCAGCTAAATAGAAAAGCACTGATGTTCTGATATTTTCTATTTTTAGTTCAGATTTAGCATTTTGCTAATACTGATCTCTGATAGGAAAATATGCATGTGCCTTCATGTTGTCTAAAGCTCTGCTAGTCCTCTCTTATGCCCAGTTTTCTTATCACGACCACAAAAAATTACACAGTGTTGAGGGAGACTACAAAATGGAGACAGATTTGAATTTCTTATTTCTGCAAAACTTTGTCTTGGCAAACCAATTCATTTTAAGATCTGTCCAGTCAGCACCTCGTTTTATTTTTCTTTCTTTAATTGCTTAAAAATTCGAGTTCAAATTCTGCAGATGAATATTTACAGGATTAAACAGCCAGGTTACTTTCATTCTTAGCTTTAATACATGTAAGGATTTCCTGAAAGAAGGTTTTCAATTGTAGTCTTTTAACTGCATTTTCAAAAGCATTACCTCCTGTTTTATGCTTCTCATAAGGGTTGCAAGGAACTATTATTTATTTCTTTCTCCATATTCTGAAATTGTCAATTTGGATGTGTATTAAAAACATGTCTTGCATTCCTTCCTTTAGCATTGACCTCTTATATACACTCAGGTGCTGTTACTTCAATTTAATTCAAGAGAAACAATAGTTGCGAAGCCAACCTTGTCATCCCAATGCTGTAAATATGCAAGTGAAGTTTTTCTATAAAAATATTTATTTTTATGGTCTCACACTGGAAACCTAAATAATTATAAGTGCAAGATTCCATCAATAATATTAATGGAAATAAATTAGTTTGTATATGCGTTTAAAGAATTTAGAGTTGTCTGAGTGATGTGATACACATATAAATGTTGGCAAAAGCGCAGCACCAAGCCCACAAAAATGGGGTCACTGATAATGACTGAATTGAAAATATAGTTTGTGGAGTAACTTCTGTGCTCACTAACATCTTATGCCACATTTTGCATATGCTTGCACGATTTGATCCAAGGGTAGAATTTTCCTCCAAATTTCCTTTCTTACAACTCTTGCAGTATTTGTGCCCACAGCCACCTCACACCAGCTACAGACTGCACCTCTTGACTTATGGAAGTTAGAGATGGAAAAGATCTATTATGTCCTTTACTCCATTCCTCTGTTCATGTGAAATTGTTCTGTGCAATCTTTATGAGAAGATGCTGCAAAGTATAATCCTGCCTAGGAAGGGGGATGGACAGATGACCTAACAGGTCCTTCCCATCTAAAATATCTCTCATGTTATGACTAACTTCACTGTCCTTGTTATCTCCCACTTACAAAATTCAGGGACCAGACATCTTCATGGGAACTACTCATGTCATAGGCTCTTGCTGCTGCAGTTGTCACTCTCTTTTTCAAGCTTCCTCTCCACTGTAAGCTGTCATGCATGAATTTCTTTTTTCCACAGTATGTTGAAGCTTCTATCTGTAGTAGGTGCATGGTGAGGTGTGACTTTTATTGCCGTGCTGATATATTTTGCTAGTTATAGCCATTTCTATTTGATAAAGACTTCTTCTTTTCTTCTGCTATCATATTCTGTGAGAGTTGTAGCAAAGCAATGTATGATAACTTTCATCCTGAAACATACAGATAACATCAATGAAAAGGCATTAAGTCATCTACACAATTAAATAGAAATTAGCCTTAGCCATTACTCATTATAGTGTAGCCTTTTGTCATTCTGTTTGATGCTAAAGGATGTTCAGCTGCTTGTAATTGCTAGAGAGGTTTAATCTGCAGTGGTTTCACTGTGATGAGCCAAGCATGAGACTACTTTTTTATTTTAAAAAAGCTAAAAGATACTTATTTGTGTGTAGGTATGGGGACAATGCTTGGGGTTCCTCAAATTCCCAAGGTATAGAAGTAAGCTTTTCTTCTATAACAGTTCATTTTCATAAACTGTTAGTTGAGAAAAGATTGCTTTTGCTTCAAATGTAAAAATGAAGACCTGTTCACAGCAATTGAATCGCACTGAAGCTATTGAAATATTGTGTTTCTAATCTGGGGACTCAGAATAGCAGAGGGGTAGAAAAAAGCACTAAGAGTTTTGCCAGAAATTAATCAGGAGTTTCCCCTACTTCTAATGATCCTAAAATCTCTAATGAGGTGTCTAAACTCTGTAAACCAAAATGGATGCATTTGATAGCAGTAAATGTATTACATTTGCAATTGGTTTTGTTCAATTCTAAGTAATATTCATAAATACCAGCTTTAAAAGGAAGTCATCAAGAGAGCTTTTAAGATGGCTCTTGAGTTTAGGGTTTTTTGGGGGAGATTTCGATTTTTAGTTGGCTTTTGTGTGTTTTGTTTCTTTTTTTTTATTTCATGATGTTATCTCTAACATATTAATGACCATGGCTGGAAATACTATTATAATTCAGATTATAACAGTGATGTGATTTATTCCTTCTTCTGTTCTAAGTCAGCAAAAGAAATGTCCAGCTTACTGTATTGAAGGGTTCTGATCCATCGTCCTTGAATAAAGGTTTGCAGCTGTTTAGTATACTACCCATCTGTTTGTCACAGCTCTATAACTGAAAATTATTGCTTCCATCACAGAAGCAGTAGAAATAGGAGATATTTACTTACAACTCAGACATTTTACTTCACTATCCAGAATGTAAGCATGAATTCACATGTATCTGTGGTTTAAGTTAATACTCTGACCTGCTGTAGCTGAGTAATAGGCAAACCTTTTGTTTTACCAGCTCCAGAACTGTGGCAGAGGGGTAGATATGACAGCAGGGGCATAACTGTAACAGCAAGACCTAGTCAATGAGTCCTAAACCAGATGAAAGACAGAAGAACTTTTAGTCAAATGAAGCTGAATGTCAATAAAATACTAAATGTACTTCTTCTCATTTCTGAATTAACTCTGTATCAATGGTGAAGAATTCCACTGAGAAAAATTGTGAGACTGAAAAATGACAAGAAATACTAGAAGAACAAAACCTGAAAATAAAAAAGCCAGCACAGCAAACTGAGCTACAAAATAAACCAAAGAAAGAAAACCACACACACGCCCCTCCAGGCTGCTTTCTCCTGAGCAATGAGATTGATCAGGAAAACATCCCACAGAAACTGTGATAAAGCATTTATCTAAATTCACAGGCTATTTTAGATGGAAGAGACCTCTGGAGGCCATCTGGTCTAATTCATTGCTCAAAGCAGGTGTTGTGAGAATAACTAGCTGAATCTTGAACACTTCCCAGAACAGAGGTGGTGCAACCTCTCTGGCAACCTGCTCCAGTTTTTGGTTGCCCTTATTGCCATTTAGTTTTGAAAATAATGGAGGGAGAGTAGAAGAACAACCAAGAAAATGTGTCTAGAAATTTTATGCTTTTTTCCTTTTAAGACATGACACCAAAAAATCATATCCTTGTGCCTTTGAAAAACCTGTTTGTGCCAGCAGAATTTTATTGAAGTATAGAAGATTCATTCTTAAGCATGTGAGTTGTCTGATGACTAGAGAAGAAATTAATTGTTTTGTGTAAAACACTAGAGAAAATATACTTTTGCTATTAACATTTTGTTTTCTACTTCAAATCACTATGAATCCACCTTGCTTGGTGTGGTTAAAAGTTTTGAATTGCACACAAATAGCTGATGACTGAGACTTTTTATACTGAAGAGAATTTACTATAAAAAGAAATTCTGAAAAAGTTCTAGGACTGCATAGACCTTCACATGTGTAGCTGCTTAAGTTGAACCTAGGACAACATTGCTGCAATAGTATGAAATGAATGTGCAGATCCAGGGAAAAATATAACAGTAATGCTTGATTTACTGTTTTTTTTTTAATTTGTTTCCCTTTTTTTTTTCTTCCTTAGAGAAAAAAAATCAAAATTTCAGTGCATTCATATTAAAGGGAAAGAACAACACTGGTTCTTTATCAAAACAAATGAGATAACATTACTGGTTTTTTATACATTACCTAAAGGCATGCTTTAATCTTATTTTCATGTGGCACATTGATCCTAAGATAATGACAATCACAACAAGAACAACACAATCATTGACATGAGGATGTTTATTCTTTTTGGTGTTGCAGGGTAGTTAGAAGTTACTGAGTTTTCATTCTCTGAGAAAATTCTGTTATTTCAAATTTGATTTGATTTTATATCAGGATGCAATATAAAATTTTGTCAAAAGGAATCCTTCATCTTTATTTAAAAAAAATCAGCTTTTCACTTCTTTAGTATGCTGCCAAACTATAAAAGGATATTATTTTAAATATTATTTCAGTAATATCCAACATAAATTTTATTTAAATTTATATCTTCTAGATAAATACATTGATACCACAAAAATATAATTACATAATATACTCCAATGAGCTCTAATAATCAACTGACATTTTGTTAGAAATAATAAAGGTAAACCCTGATCTTAAAAATCATGCAATCGCTTCTAATCAGTAAGTGGTTTTAGCAAGGCATTCTGTCAAATCAGTGGAACTGTAGCAACCTTCTAGAAATATTCCTGCATATTCTTTCCATTGGTTTGCAAGTTTTTGTTGGGTTTGGGTTTTAATTTGCATTTCCTTTTCAAGAAATCAATAATAGAAAAAAATATAATATGCTGGCATGTAAATGAGTTATGTATCTCACTTCTAGCAATTAATATGGTATAGATATAAGCTTTTGCTCTGCAAACAGTGACTCATCACTGATATTCTGCATAGAGCTGAGTGACCATGCATCATGATTTTCCAATACCTTCTAATTTGTGACATAAAAAATCAAATTAAAACAACTTGTAATACTTTTCCAGTATTCCTTCAGAATTTCAATCAGTGATTCTGTGATCATCTGAAAAAAGGAACAAAGAACCAGAGTGGTGTCCCTATTACCAGATTGTTCTGTTCTTCACAGTGAAAAAGCTTCTAACTCCATTTTAACTCAAAATGAAAAAGAATTTTGGTATCAGAGCAGATAGATATGACATATTAGATGGCCCAGTCCATGTTCATGGCAGTTCAAGATAGTCCCGCTAATCAGGTATTAAACTATTATTATGAATGACCTTAGGAGATAATTTAGCCTGTAAAATTTCTTTTAGAATGTCATTAATTACCCCTAGGGATTTAGTGAATCCAGGTACATCACAAATTGCCTGAATTCTACTTTTTTCCTTTTCATCACTATACTCTTGCGCAAAGCTAGCTCCATTGAGTTGGACCTCCATGTAGCAATCCTAGTCAACGGCTTAATCATTGTAGTCCTTAAAAGATGTGGAACATGAACATATGTCTATGTGACTAACCCCTCACAACTGAGAGGGCCTGCCTATTGCTCCTAACAGTGGAAGTGAAGGGAAGAGGGGGGAAAGCAGTAGAAATAGACATGCAGATTCATACAGTCTAAAAGGCAAGCTCTTTGAGGCTAACATATCAGTTATGCTTTGAAAGACATATCTGAATAAAATGTAAAGCATTGCAGTAGCATGGAATCTCTCCAGCAAACTGCATTACTTCAACTGACAAAACAAAAAATAAAAGTACATTTTTTACTTGATTTGGAAGATCTTCTTTGGGAAAAAAAAAATACATCAAGGCTTTTCCTGCAGCTTTATTGCATACTTTCATACAGATCTTCATGCTATAAACAAAATTAAGGCACAAGTTGGCAACTCTTAAAAATAACCAGTCTGGAAATAGATTTGAAAGAAAAAAACCTGTGACTAAAGATCTAGAGACTGCAATTTGCCCTCAGTCTACAGGAGGGACAATTCTCCAGGTTTTAAGCAAAAGAGAGATGTAGTTCACATTACAGTCCCAGAGTTATCTCTTTTTTATTATTATTTCAGATGTATTTCTCTTTTCTAGAAAGCAGTAATATGATTATTTCTTAAAATATTTTTACCTGCAACTCTCTATCTTAATTTTTAAAATTCCACTAAAGATGTTAAAGTGAGATGTAAGAGAAGTGTCAAAGAGATTGCTCTAATAAGACATTCACAGGTGATTTGATTTCCCCTGCTGTTGCAGTAAGTCAGTAGATAAAATCATGTTTTAGAGTCTCCTAAAATTTTAGAGCTATTTGTGAGGAGTATTGATGACATAGCTACTCTATTTAGGTATATCCTTAATTTTTCAGTGAAGAAAAACTGCTACTGTTTCCACTAAAATACTGAAAAAGACATATATGTTAATAGAAGGAATTGAATTTAAGTACCCACAGAACACTAAAGCTGCTAGACAGGTAACTATGAGGTGGGCTGATGCCAGCCTTCTGAAATTCAGCCATAGCAAGTGAAAAGTTCTACACCTGGGTCAGAGCAATCCCAGGCACAGCTACAGGTTGGGCAGAGAAGAGATTGAGAGCAGCCCTGAGGAGAAGGACTTGAAAAAATGAACATGAGCCAGCAGTATGCGTTTGCAGCCCAGAAAGCCAACCGTATCCTGGGCTGCATCAAAAGGAACGTGACCAGCAGGTCGAGGGAGGTGATCCTGCCCTTCTACTCTGCTCTCCTGAGACCTCATGTGGAGTATTGTGTGCAGTTCTGGTGTGCTCATCAAAAAAGGACATGGAACTGTTGGAACAAGTCCAAAGGAGGAGGGCCACGAGGATGATCAGGGGACTGGAGCACCTCCTGTATGAAGGTAGGATGAGAAAGTTAGTGCTGTTCAGCCTGGAGAAGAGAAGGCTGCATGGAGACCTCATTGCAGCCTTCCAATATCTGAAGGGGGCCTGTAGGGATGCTGGGGAGGGACTCTTCATGAGGGCCTGTAGTGAGAGGACGAGAGGTAACGGGTTCAAAACCAGGGGAAATTTAGATTGGATCTGAGGAAGAAATACTTTGCTGTATGGGTGGTGAGGCACTGGAATGGGTTGCCCAGTGAAGATGTGAATGCTCCATTGCTGACAGTGTTCATGGCAGGGTTGGACGTAGCCTTAGGTGACGTGATTTAGTGTGAGGTGTCCCTGCTCCTGGCAGGGAGGCTGGAACTAGATGATCTTAAGGTCCTTTCCAACCCTAATTATTCTATGATTTTATGATTCTATGATTGTAAATGAGCAGTGATATTTCCAAACTGAAGCTACAGATCTTAATGCTTCTGTACTGTTAGGACACTGGAACTGGGATCTACCTTTAGACTCATATAATCTCAAGCCTCTTTCCCTCTTCAAACTGTCATATATATCAGGTATGTAACAACCTAAGCCTGATAGTATTTTTCGCATATGTTCTTCAACAATTCTTTCCTTTATTTTTTATCAAATATTTTATGCAATGAGTAGTATTTTACTGCATTTGACTAGCTTTTGAAGCTTTGTTGAATAAATTATTTAAGAAATAACAGAAACAATCATCAAATAATTTAATCTGCAGTATTGGATTCTTTTGGTCCTTGACTGCCTTAGATAAAAACGTATCTGCAAAATTAAGGCTATGATTATATCATCTGCCCCAGAAGGTTTCAGAAATCAGAATGGAAATAAAAACCCTACTGCTCATTGCTCAGATTCACTTGCTTCTTACTTTCTTGTTTATTTTTGTTACATAGTCATTAATTAGTTGTTTAATTGGAGCAGTAAAGAAATTGTGGTGTTGGGCATATGACACCAGTAAGTCATAAGGTGTTCAGCTGGCTGCTGAAAAATGACAACTCAAAAGACAAGAAAGCAAGGATTTAGTGAGGCGGCTCTTAGCTGTTCAGTGAGCCAAACAGATGTGTTAACAATTAACATATACTTTAAGATGTGTTTATATACTTAGTGTTGGGAAACTGTAGACTATATATTGCCATGATGTGCTATAAGGAATAAAAAAAAGGGGGGAGTTGTCTAAAACTCCTGTACTTTCATTAAGGTTGTCAAATCTCTGAATATATATAGATGTTTTTTTCTCACATGTGGTGTAGGCTGTACTATGATCTTTGGAATAACACAAATGAACACAGAGGAACCACACTGAGAATTCATGGTAACATTTGCGGAGATATGGTGAGTTTGAAGGGTTTTCAGTAATATGTACATAGATATTTGACAGTGGGCAGCCTAGCAGAGTACCTATTTCTATGGGTGTGATATGGTCCTATCAGACTGCCTAAATCAGCCTGAAAACATAGTGATAATCCTTACCTGTGCAGAACAGGAGCCATGAACACAGCCCATGTGCACTAGGAAATGTTGCTCTTTCCAATAAAGAGGAGATGACAGAAAGAGCTCTAGAAATTTTAGCTTTACAGTGTTGATCCAACCCCCTTTTGAAATCTTTCTGTTGTTTTCAAGCTAGCTTTGGTCTGGTCTGGGGGGAAAAAGAGACTGAATTATCAAGGCAGCTAGGGGTGATCTTGTTCAGGGTGCCTTATGAAAAGCTGGTGGCAAACAAAAGCTGATGGCATAAAGACATGCTTCATCAAATTATATGTCCACTTCTGGTATTAAAAACTAATGCATTTGTCATATACAATTGCTCTTAAAGCAGGCAGAAGTGCTTCACAGCATGTCCTCTGAAATCTATCATAAGTATAAATCAGAAGAAATGCCAAATTCTTTAAGGCTTCACAGCAAATGATGTTTTAATTTAATGGACATACAAAACTCTCTTTGACATCTAAATGGATATGTACCATTAGGAATCTCTTCCCTTCCCCCAAATATTTGTGACAAAAGAAGATGTGTACACAGAACAAATTGGTTTTTTTATGTTAAAAAACAAAATTTGCATAGTACAGTGAAGGTTGCCTTCAGAAGGACTGAGACTACATTACAAAGATGGAGATGTTAGCAAATTGAGAACAATTTTATCTCAAAGTGGAAATAGAAGTCTCTAAAACTGGATCCCTATTACACAGTAACCTCAACACAGGCTGGAATACACTAGCATCCACAACATAGAGGATAAATTTTATGATCCCAATCCTTTAAATCAATATTATCTTGGTGACTGTAATTACAATGAAGCAGAAGGTCAGACTCTTGGAAAGTTACTGCTTTTGTAATGTCAAAATGTTTCTGTTGAATGCCTTAAAAGCCTAACTACCAAGTTATTTGCACTTCTAACCCCAGAGATATTAAACAAGAACAAGACCAAACCAAAATGATGTAAATCATCCTTCAAATTTAGTAGTTACATTTGGGATGTTTTCTGACCCTAAACCTAAGAAAGTTACAATGAAATGAGCACAGGCAGTTTACATATGAATGGTGCTGTCTTTTCAGCAAGGTACCAATTCATCTATATGCCTCCTGAAAAACTTAACACCTTCATCTATAATTAATGACCTTCAGTCATGTTGTCTGCACTGGATCACAGGTTCTTTGTTAACTTTTCTTTTTTGTATCCTTTGGTATAAATGCAGAGTGCAAGGCCCGTGAAAATATTGTGAACTTTGCTATGGAAGGTTTCTAGATACATATACAAAAATTAATCAGGTAAGGCTTTACAATCATGATGAGCTCTGCATGTAGTGTCTAGATTGTAGTGGTGCTGACTGAAGGTTTTGTAGTTTTATACTTAGGTACATGTACTCATTCTCATGTATGATTTTTAAAAAGATACATTTATTTTACTTCCCTCACAGACTGTTCTTCTCCATACCCAGCTATCATTCAAACAAGCACAATTTCAGTAGAGGACAGCAGGTTTCAGGGAATATTGTACAGTTCTACCACTTCTTCTGGGGCTGGAATTAGGTGCAAAAAAGTATTGTTTTATAAACTTATTGCTCAAGGCTCTAAGCTTCTTTGACAGATTCATGCATGTGTTAAGTAGGAAGATGCATAGCTCCTACCTGTTATCTTTTCTCCTGAAGACCTTGTATATTTGGAAGGACAGGACACCTTAGCACAAAACACAGCAATGTTTTTCTTAGTCTCTTGACAAAATCTTGTCTGAATTATGTCTGCAGAGTGGACAGAGGACTCTAAGTTGTCCTGCATCCTCTTTATGTTCCTGAAAATGTATACTGGTATCTCTGTATGGATAACGTCTTGAAAAGCTACCAAAATGAAATTCTGCTTTTGCAGAAAAGGTTGACATTTGACTTTTACATTAAGTAGCTTGGACATAGCTTTTAATTAATAGGTAACAGAATTGCAGTTCAAAAAAAAAAAAAAAACAAAAAAACCAAAAAAATCTTCCAGCAAGTTCAATAACTTGTGATATTCCTACCTATGTTATTTCTGTGGAATGGGAAAAGACCTCCAGAGCTCTTCAGTTCAGTCCCCTTCCATGACACTTGTCAATTCGCATATTCCATTTCATGAACGAATCTATCTTAAGTAAAAATTTAGAATTTCTTTTTACCTCATTGCTTGTATTACAAGACTTCACTGGGTCCATAGCAGCCTTCTTTAAATGTCCTGATTACGCCAACCTTACCTTTCAACTCACACCAATGATTTTTCCTTGTGGTTATCTGCTAATATTTTATAGTTCATGATTGTCTCTGTGGTTTTAAATTAGGTGCATTTGCTGTTTTTAAGGACTCTATAGTCACAGCTTTTTTCTATTAACTGCATAAAGGAAATAATAAAAATTATTTTGGTCTATACAGTTTTTATTTCGGTAAAAAACAATTTAGCTAGCGGTTGTCTTTGCATATTATGGCTTAAGATGGATGGTTTGGGGAATAAGTTTCTTGTCTTGAACCACCTACAGTTAATATCCTAGGTTTTGGGAGAGTTGTTCCACAGACCCAGAGGCATTGGAGTTCGGATTCAACTGCTTTCATTTCAGCTGGATAAAATGTTGGTACCTAAAATAAGGAAATAATCTGGATTTCTTGAGTCAGTGAACAGAGATGGGTTGTAGAAACCTCTTTTAGTGTGGGAAGAGACATTCAATGGCTGTTTATCTCACTTTGTCACTGTCTCTTCAATGATGGAGAAAGTCTAGAGTAGCTGCAATGACTTAAAAATTTCAGTTCTTAGATGAAATAAGTCATAAACCGCTCTCTTCTTCTTCCTGAAAAATGCCAAGCACTGTAGCCAATATCGCAAATCATTTCAACTCATTTGGAGTTTTAATCTGTAACTACTCAATGAGGCCTTCATATTTTATTCCTAAACACAAGCAAAACAGCTTTCTGGATCCAGCTATAGAATTTATCGGTCTGCAAGACTCAGATCTGTCTCCATGCCCATTTACCAAACTCTTCAATACATGACTGAATCATTTGGGATTATGTATCCTTACCGTGTATCTGAATAGTAAAATACTTGCACAATGAAGCTTCAGTTTCAGTGGCAGCCCTAAGATAACACCAAAATACAAAAAAATGGATAAGAACAAATATGATAGAAATTCTTATCCTGCATCTAGAGATGGAAAAGAAATGAAAAAACTGGAGCAGTAAGTTTGAAGTCTGCATTCTTTCAGGCTCAAATGGGACTCAAACTTCAAAGCTGAGAATAGTTGTCTCAGTCTAGAATCCAAATTTACAAGTGAAGTTTGACTATGTCAGAGCTAGTTCTATTACCTTACATGTAGTAAATACCTTTGAACTCACTTCTATGAAACAGAAGTGCTTTCTGAAGAAATAAGTTGAAAAGATAAGTGGCTTACGAGCTACTGTAATTAAAATCTGAAAGATGCTTTCCCAGCTGTTGCTTTTGAAGTTATGCTTAGTTGGTGGCTAGGTGCCAGCATTCAATTAGAAGTATGCATTTTTATTAACAGACTATCATGTGTTATATTATGTCAATAATTCCTTTTAAATTAATTCTTTTTATTTCTTGCAATAGTCACAGGTGTCCAGGTCATTAAATATTAAAACAGGCCCCACTGACAATTGTGCAACATCCTAAGTTTATTTGGTGTTTTATTTGCACTTCATTTGAAGTTCAAAATTAAAATATCTCTGAACTTGTAGAAAGGAGGGTTTGGCCAAGATAAGTTAATGCCTGAGGGGGAAAAATAAAGAGAGATGAACAGTCTACATGGAAATTTTTGACTGCATTTGAGTTTCTAATCATCACGGCTTCATTTACTTAGTCATAATACGCATGTTGCAAGTGGAGGCCTCATTATTTTGATTCACTTTCTTGGATGTCAAAGTCGCAGGCTGGAATTAGCACTGTGAGGTGGGTTTGACATTTGTAGGCTGTTAGAGGTACTCAGCTCTGTGTTAGAACAGCACAATAAGCTAATCTCCCATTTTTTTTTGTTGCAGATTTCATCTCACCTAAATTTAGATAGTGTAAATACATTCATCTAAACTTGATAGCTAAGTTTTCTTAATTTGACTAATTCAGACAGCTATTTTGGGCCAAAGTGAATGAAACCTGGAAGTCTTCCTCACACGATGACGGGAGCTTTAAACAGCAAAGTCAGACAGAGCTTATCTAGTGGGTGAAGATACCTGAAGTTAGAAGAGGTGTTCTAACTCATATTGTCTTCCCTTGTGGTTAAGGCTTTACCCAGTATGAAAAATAATTGAGGCATAGTAATTTTTTTTCAGGTACCAGCGGAGGTTCAGAATACTCTTCTGTCCTTTCAGCTATAGCATACACAATTGGGTTTCCTCCTCCTTTATATTATATAATTTATAATAATAATTTATATTATTATACTATTACTATGGCAAATTCTGGACTGCAGGACACACAGACTGAACTCTTCTGAAGCCTGTGGAACAGCAGGGCTGGTGCGTCTCAGCATTTGTTAATTACTAAAGAGGTCACCTCTGAGACTGAGGGACTCTCTGTTCTCAACCAGTTTTGGCTATTCTTTTAAAAATGGCATAGGAAGAAATTTGAATTGTACTGTTAAAAGCAAAGTTAAAAGTAACAGACTGGCTGCTCGTTTTTCTCAGTAACTAGTCTCTGGAAATGAAGGTCCTTTGATATACTGTTTTTTTACTAGGTTTCAATAATGAGGGTAATACAATACATATCCTGTTGGTAAAATAGAAACAGTTAGTAATGCCCTTTTCTTGTGGCTTACAAAGGGTGTCAAAAAGTTTTGTCAATACAAATTAATTCCTCCTTGCATAATATTTTTGAGTAGCTGCCCTTTTCATTTTGCACATAGAATAAAGTGATCTGCCTGCGGTCATGTGAGATATGTGCTAAAAGCTAATTGAAAACCTACAAATTGCCATTTTTATTCCTGCTTTGATGGCTTTCTGTAGACGTGGCTGACAAATGCTGTTTCTTGAGATATTTTGGAGTTAAGAGCACTAGGAAAGCAAGTGCTGTATATGCTCATCTGCCACCCCATTCCAGCCTCTCATTCTAATCATTGACAAGGACAAAACTCATGAGCTCCAATGATACAGAGAATTGTTAGAAATAACAAAAGAGAAAAGAGAACGATTACAATGACAGGAGACAAATAGCATTTAACACTCATTTCTTGGTAACAGCTTTTCTAAATGATTTAGCTAATTAAAAACTACAGATGCTAATTTGACCTATTAGTCATTTCTCATTGCACTTTTACAGTTTTGGATCATGATATATTTTTAACCATCTGCAAATAGCTCAAGAAGAATATTCTTCTTTCTTAAGAATGTTATAAAAACGTTCTTTTTATAACTAAACAGCTTTTTCAGCAAAACCTGAATTTTCACTTAGATCTATGCAAGAGCTGAAGTTTTTTCTGTCTCTGACCTATCCCTGACATCTCTAACAACTATCTTCAAGAGATATATCACTTCTTTCCATTTTTAAGCCCATCTACCTCTGAATGGTAATTAACTGGCCTTTGCCAACGACAAAGCATTGTCCACCTGTGCTTTTGGAAAGAAAGGGTTTTGTCTCCTCCTCACCTTTTAGTTCATGTTGTGCCGGTCTATTCATTTGTCGTGGTTTCAGCCCAACCAGCAACCCAGAACCACACAGCCACTTGCTCACTCCCTCCACTTCCTCCCTCCACTCCCAGAGGGATCAGGGGGAGAATCGAAAGAATGTAACTCCCATGGGTTGAGATAAGAACAGTCCAGTAATTAAGGTAGAATACAAACCACTACTGCTGCCACCAATAATAATAAAGATAAGGGAAACAACAAGGGAAGAGAATACAACCTCTTACCCCTTGCAGAATGATACCCAGCCTGACCCAAACAGTGGCCTAGCCCTTCCAGGTAACTGCCCGATTTTATATAGTGGGCATGATGTGCTGTGATATGGAATACCTCTTTGGCTAGTTTGGGTCAGGTGTCCTGCCTCTGCTGCCTCCTGGCTTCCCGTCCTCCCTGGCAGAGCATGAGACTCGGGAAGTCCTTGGTCAGACCAAATATTTGAGAAGCAACTAAAAATATCGGTGTTATCAGCACTGTTCCCATGCTGAAAGTCAAAACCACAGCACTGCACCAGCTACTAAGAAGGAGAAAAATGACTGCTACTGCTGAACTCAGGACATCATTCTAGAGAGTACCAGCATCCCCAGTTTTTGTGTCTAATACTCTAATTCTGTGAATAGCCTGAGGAAGTTGGTCATTTGCCATCCAACCCAGTATCCCACACATGAACACTTGGGCCACTTGTTCATACATACATAGGCTAAGTGATGGATTGCAAGATGTAGCAAAATCTGCCAGGGACTTGGAAGGATTTCAGTTTCTTTGGATAGTCTGTGACCTATTTATGTGTGCTGCATTGATAAATGAAGTGAAAAATCTTTTACACCTTTCAATGACGGTGCTGTTTGGTCTGGCAACAGTGCTGACAATTTTAGTGATGTTCTGTAGGAAACAGCAGGGATTATTAATTCATTTTTACATAGGTCACTAAGCATCCAGAAGTCAATATTTCTTTTAAATTGCTCTCAATCTGGACCAAATCCATTCTGAAGGTGAAAGGTTCCAAATATATACTGCTCCCAGACATTAGTAGTCTTTTTTAAGCCTTGACAATTGTTTTTCCTTGGTTCATCCCAAGAATGACTGTATTAAGGCAGAACAGAAAAAAATACATGTTCTTTAACTTTCATTTTCAGCTCATGGTGTGGTTTCATTTTTCAATTCTTGGAAATTTATTTTATTAGAGATGACACCAATCAGGGTAGAAAAAAATAAAGAAAAAAAAATTAAAAGTAAGAAAGACTCAATTCTGAGTCTGAAACAATTGCTCAGTGGCTCAAAACTCAAGTGGAATTAGGAAGGAAGAATTGCAAGAAAGATTTACACAAATGCTGTTAAGGAAAAAGCCAAGCAGAACCATATGGTTTCAATTCACAGGAAATTCTTCAAACCTGTAATTTGGCTTTGACTGTGGGAAGATATATCTGATGACTTCAACATCTGATGAAAATCAGAGCAGAAGTACTAAGCTTCAAGGTGCATGATGTTAAAAATGTGGGTCTGAAACTGGAACTTAATATTGTCAGTCTTTAGAGAAAACGCCTATCAAGCCCTATATCTTACTTGGATAGTTAACAGTTGTAAAGAGTATGGAGAAGAGCTACTGTAACCATGCAAGGGCTGAAAAAAGTGCATTGCAGCAAGATGCTAAAAATGCAGTCCTAGCTCTTCAAACAGAAGGTCAAAGGCTATTTGATTACAGTGTGAAAATTCCTTCTTGGAGAGACACTCGTGATACCCAAAATAAGAGAAACAAGCAGTACAAGATTGGAGACACATGTATTCATATGAGATATATCAACAATCTTACTGTTATGGAAATTTAAATATCAAGGAAAAGAGTGGACAAAGTGTTGATACCAAGCCTGTGTGCCATGCAGTATTGCTTTCAGACAAGCAGAACTAATCAGTCACACTGTAAGAGTGGTTGGATGAATCAGTATCACTGATGTTATGCATAGGGTCACACTAGATGGTTCTTTGGTGTCTTTGGGTCTTGATGCTTGTTGCTTGACAATTCTGACTCTGTACTGCCTCCAGCCTTGATGAGAGGTTTTGGAGTACTTCTTGTATTTGGAAATATCTGAAGTGGAAATAGGCACAAAAGAGAAATTGAAAGACTTGAAAAATTACTTGAAAAGTTCTGGGGCTACTCCCTTTCAGAAGTTGGTTCTATGATAATAATTCAGATAAATTTGCATTTTTATTATAGATGGGCTGATAACAAAATGTGACAATTTTGTTGCTACTGGTTTTGGTTTTAGTAATTATAAGATTTATGCTCAAGTTGTGACAAGCAGGCATGCAAGCAGCTAGACTGGAAACCTTGCAAAAGACAAGAAACCTAAATATTTGAGAAACTTCCTAATTTAGTTTTCAGACTGAGAAGATTTGAAGAAGTCCAGTGACACAATTGTTTGGAAACATTCTCTCATGAAATGATCTCTATTCAAAGAAAAGTTTTCTGTGGAAAAAAAACCCTTACTTTTGCAAGTATTTTTTGAGTTCAGATAAGGGAATCAAAGACCAGATTATTTAGTTTTGGGTCTGTTGAACCTGAATAAAGTGCCTCAGTTTGTTCAACTGGCCAGAAACAGTTAGTGATCAGCCCATTCAATGCTGTTCTTTGTTTTATTGTGGTAATGTCTCTAGGGATTTTCTGTTCTTCTAACTCATTCCCATTCTATCCTGTGGGGTAGACAGATTCTACATAGTACAGTTAGATGTCCTCTGGATTAGATGCCCTCTGGAAGCAAGAATTTTGGTGCAATGTGGGAGTTCTGCGACGTCTTAAGGAAATGTCATCCTTGCAGAGAGCACAGGAAAAGGAGCAAATGTCGGTATTCATATATCAGGTGGAAAAGAAAAATAGCATGCAAGGAACCTTTTCTCAGGAGTATCTGCATTATGGTCTTTATGATCAGCTGGACTATTATTGAAAGAAAAAATAAGCAATTTTCCTTCTTTCTACTACTATTGCCTTTTATTTTCTCTCCTCTAAGTTATGTTTCTCTTTTTATCAGTCATGTTGAACGCTGTAAGATTCTTCATCCAACCTCAGGCACTCATTTTCAGGAAATTAACTTGGCATCATAACAGCTCTTAACATCTGTAACTCTTAACTTGGAGATAGTTGACTAAAGGGGTTAGGCAGAGTTATAATTTCTTGTCAATAAATTACTAGCTTTCTTTTTTTTAAATTAAGTCTTAAGAGTTTGTTTTTTTTCCCCTCCATTATATTAAATCTATTGGGGTATGAAAATAGCACAAGGGATAGAATTTGTTTTGTACTACAATATATTTCAGAGAACCGGCCAAAATAGAATGTCCTAATTTTTCCAGAAAAAAAAAAAAGTCTTAGTTGATATAAAGATGTTTTGTTTCCTTTTTAGACAGATGCTCATAAACCCTATATGTGGAAGTATATAGGCACACTGAATTACTGTATCCAGCAGGTCCTACACCCAATTTTCCATTCCTAATATAATGTCATATTGATACTAAATTTACTTTCAGTTTGCTATTCCTGATGATACTTTCTTTTTTTGTGGCATTTCATGTCAATCTTTATTTTATTTAAGTTAATCATTACAGGAAACTGTATCAAAGCCTCGCAATATGGAAGAACTCTTCTGCATTATAAACTGTCTCTTCTTTTGGTTTTCATAATTTCCATTTTTTTCCCATTCTTTACAATCTTCTTCCTGTTATCATGATTTTCTAACTTCACTAGAAAGGCAAATTCTGTTGTTATCTCTTTAACAGTTGAGAATTTTTTCAACTGAGGTGGATTTGCTTTGACTAGCAATCACATGCAGACACAAAATGAATTTGGTTCTAGGTTCTAAATTTCAGGTGTTCATCTTCCCACAAAGGAGATGGGTAGAAAAAAAGAACTCAGAACCTGTGATTTTTGATAATTCTGAATTTTCATATCCTGATCAGGTTGCTGAAGATGAAGTCTGTTATAGCTTTTCCACACAAATTCCCACAATTTATCTGTTAGTAACATATTTTTCTCTCTTATTTTTTTAAAATAGTAATTAGAAAAGAAGTTAGCTACTTATCTGACATATTAATACAGCAGAACACAAATACATTGATATTTGCATGGAAATTATGTACATGATTTTTGAAATGATCTTATTATAGAATTTTTGCAAAACTGCCTTAGAAGTGACTGTTCCAAAAAGTTCAGAACTGAAGGGTTAGATTACAACCTGATTTTTCAAAAGTGAAATCGCTGACAATATCCAATGAAATCACAAAAAAAGCAGATTTAAGTACATATCTTTATATGTGTACATTTAAAATTTTCAGTCCAAATCTGCAAAGTATATAAAGAAAAGTCCTATTACTGATTCTTTAACAATCCAGTGCCAAAGCAGTATTAAACTGATATGCTTTGGTGTTCCTAAGACTTAGTAGATCAATATTATGTATTTTACATGTAAATCCTTTGCATGCATTTCTATAATTAGGTCAACAGTACCTATTTTGAAATTCCTCATTAATCAGTTTATGGAAATGGACAAATAGCCACTGCATAGAAAATTTCAAATGTAAGGCTTCCTTCAGTTTTTTTCCAAATAACTTGCATGCTATTTCTTCCCTATTATAGGTTCTTTCTTCTAAGTGTAAAGCTTGTCTGTTTAAACAACTGACTCTAAAATGTTCATGCTTAAACCTCAGTATTTTTGTTACTTCTGACATGAAAGATGGATAAGTTAAAAGTACTAAAAAAAAAAATTATATTTTAAGGGCTGTACTTCCTGCTGTTTACTCTTTTCCTTTTACTGATGAAGTAAATCTTCCAATCTTGGTGATGCATGTTTCAAATAATAGTTGCATCCCTTTTGGTTTAAGAACAAAGATACTGAAATTATTTCACTTGCAATTACCATACTCCTCCTCTCTCCATCTTCTCTTTTCAGGAAACCTTCTGACCAGCCAAACACGAGCACTACAGAATCCAGCCTGAGCTGATGACAGCCAGAAGAGGTCCTTCAGTACAACCCAACTCCTTGAGGGCCAGACTCACAGGTTCTTTTCACAGTTACCACCCTGAACTTGGTGCCATTTCTACTAGCTATGAACATTAAAAGCACTGATCTAAAACCCACTGGGAGTAGTGCCTAATTTTTTATTAGGATTTATAATTATACTGTACCATTTATGCAGAATACTGGGATGAATGAATAAAGACTTATTATCTTAAAACAATCTGATTTTAGACACCTTCAGCTGAAAGAGTTATCCTGACGAGTCTTTCCATTTTCTGAAAGGAAGAATTTGTTGGTAATTTTTCACTTGGAAACGTGTTTGGGTTTGCTTTTGTTGTTTGCTTGTTTTGTTTTGTTGCTTTTTTTTTTTCAGGGGGGAGGTGATTGTTAGGAGGAGTTTGGTTTGTTTCACTTGTTTGTTGTTTTTTTTACTAGTTGAGCATTATCTTGTACAAAACCTCAGAACTTTATGGAGTAAAATTGTGAGCCAATAAAAATGGAAAACACCCCTTGATAAAAAGAGATATTTTATCCTATGTAAATCTGAGTGGGTTTTGGTTTTATTTTGTTTTGTTTTGTTTTCCTTTATTGTCTCCACAAAATTTTTACCTCTATGTCCTAACTGAAATATTTCCCTTGTAGTTTGTTTTAGTCACACAGTACAAAGTCGCAATTCCTTCTACTTACCAGATTGCTAACAGCAGCACAGACACAGTGTGACAGATACCCATGAGGGATGTCAGTCCTTAGAAACATCCATCATACCCAAGGGCATGCCTGTTCTTTAATCACTGTCTCAGTTTTGTGTGACCGTGCTGTGCAGCACTGAGGACGTCATTCCATGACAAGGGAAACTGGTGAGAGGGACATGCAGGGACCTCTGCAGTTCTTGTTTTGCCTCTCTGTGAGAAGAACCTTAACCTTTGGCTCAGGATTTTATATATACTGTCCTATTCAACAACCAGAAACAAAAGAGAAATTGGCATTTTCACCCTTTCCCTACTTTCTCCCCTGATAATGCTTGAAATGTATTTGATTCCTCACCTAAGAATGATTCATCTTGTCTCCTTTTTAACTGGTAAGCAGGTAATAAATGTTTAATCTCGGAGGTAACTGGCAGTCCTATGATGATCAGCATAATGTAAGAGCCAAGATAGAAAAGAATGAGTGTTTGTAAACTAGCAGACTAGTGATTTAGAATTTTTTCATTTTCAGCATTAAGAAAATCTTGTAACCTGTGTGGGCCATCCTTTTAGGTCAATTTCATGCAGATTATTTTCTATTTTTCTATATCAATCCTAAATTAATACAGTAGGTGCTCTGCAGCCAGCATGGTTTTGCATTGATCTTGGCCAGCTTGTTTACAGTGTTTTGGCAAGTTGCTGATGTACTTCTCCCTGGGGATAGAGCAGGGGTTAATTGCTGTTAAACTCTCAGTGCCAAGTAATGGTTCAGACTCTGTGCTACATTAAAGATGACACTAATAAGGAAAGAGTGTACTGGGTTGCTCTGTGTTGAAAATTGGACTTGTGGTGACAGAAACTTGGAGCAGAGCTGATGTAATAGGGAGCCCATAATGTAATTATAACTGCTGAACATGTGTCATAGCAAGTTAAATGATACATTAATGAATCAAAACAGGTGATGGAGTGTTGCTCTTTCAGCAGATAGAGGTGTTTTCAAGATCAGATTGTCATTAATTTAATAATCTGTAAACTGGATATTCTTCAAATTATAAGCAAACCAACTTTAATGCTTGTTTATTGGTTTGTTTTTTTCTTTTTAGTGTATTTCTTGTCCTGTACCAAAGGGGTGAAAAAACAGAAGATGCTATTCTCAGCATAACTTGTTTAGCCTTCTTTTATTCTATCTTTATTATACCAAATATAATATATGTGTACCTATTCAGCCAGGTGTGAGCTCTGTTTCCTTGTGCTCTGAGGAGGCTGAATGTAAGTCAAGAGGTGCTTAGGCATATTAGCATTGAGCCAAGCCAATAAACTTTGTGGAGAGACAGAATACATTACACCAAATGCGGTCAGTAAATGGCTTCAAGATAGCTTGAACCATGGACAAAGCAAGCTTACAGCTGCCCAGAGCAGAAGCAAGCATGTAATAATATTGTGAGTTATATTATGTATAAATTCTCTATGCCTGTTATGGTTCTGCAGCAAATGAAAAACCATCTCTTACTTCTTCCTTTTTTAACTACAATGTCACAGGTAAAGTTCCTAGTTTTTGATTCTGAAAGCACTTCTGTGTTCAGGAGTTAAATAAAGTTCCTGTTCCAGATCAGGTGGCAGTCCAAGAGGCCACCATACTAATGATACTTAATTGCCTGAACATGAGCATACCTATATCTCTCTCCAGAAAGTTCTGAGTACGTAAAGAAACCTGTGATATTTTTACAGGTAGCTTTGGCCAAGAAGTTTAAAGAAGAAAGTAAAAAGTAATTTTTAAGAAAAAAAAAATCCTTTCTTGAATATTACAGTCCTCTGATTCCTGCCATGTCTAAAACATTCTGTTTATTTCACATTTGTCTTGTATTCCATAAGCTTCTAATTTTTCTTCATGCTGTTAAAAAATAAAACAAAGAATTTTTATTTTTAAGGTTCTAGATGGATTCTTTCCTGAGTTTCTATTAAAATATGGGATTTAAGTCCTTAAATCGAGTCTTTTGAAAATGTCACAGTAAGGTCATACTTTGACTTTATTTTTTAATTCTTAATATTTTCTTTGTTAAAAATTAAATCTGGCTGCAGAATCTTTGCTAAATTCTGCTTCTGTATTGTTTTCATCTTTTCCTTTCTTTTTCATGGAAGTTTTTGGAGTTGAGCTACTTGTGTTTGAAAAAACTTTGGACTTCACCTCATTTTTCACTTGTCATACTATTTACAAGAGGCAACTCTGTTCATCAACATGTCCTATCTCACAGCTCTTTTCTTTGATAGAGCACCTCCTGGAGGCTGAACACACTCCCAGGCATGAGCCTGTGAGGAACATTCGAGGTGGGAGGAACTGTTCACATATTCTTTCTTGGTCTTGCCTTGTCTGCTTCTTTTCCTCTGTGTTTTAGTGAAACAGATTATAAACTGTGCAGTTCAGTGACTTCCTTCTACGGCCAGCCTACAAGGATGAACAGAAGGGCATAGTACTTGTCTTTAGCAGATTAATTGTGATTTGTAAAAGCTGATT
Organism: Forpus xanthops; assembly: GCA_032466535.1. Classification (NCBI taxonomy): domain Eukaryota; kingdom Metazoa; phylum Chordata; class Aves; order Psittaciformes; family Psittacidae; genus Forpus; species Forpus xanthops. The sequence continues at coordinate 67,393 of JASSUY010046589.1, read as the reverse complement.
CCAAGTACGCTAGCAAGAAAAATTTGTATGCTTTCTACAAAGTTCAACTTTGGCCTAAGAATCATTTGTATTTATTGAAAAAAAAAAAACCAACCTTCCTTCTCAGAAGCAGTCAGGGAAGTCAAACATTCCTGATGGGAGATGTTCAGAGAGCAGACATCACCACTGGGAACAAAAGCAGCATTTTATGTGTCATTTGGCATCCTTGACCCTTGAAATATTGGCCATTTGCTTCTGTTGGGGAAAGGTAGGAGAAAATATTGTTTCCATGGAATGGATTGTAAGTCATCTGCCTTCATGACCAAGTCAGCACTCTTTGTAGATGGAATCCCTGAATTTTTTTTTTTTCCCCTGGAGATTTTAGTTCAAGTCATGTCAATCTTAGTGAAAAGTGAACATTCCTTGCCTTACATGTACTAAAAAGCCATGGTCTTCCAGCACTGCATCTGCTCTAGTCATCCTTACTATAAAGGTTTGACACCCCAGCACTTTCATGTCTGGCTGGTCAGTTAACCAGATCTAAGAATCATGGATATGTATTATGGTTGCCAATCTAAGAGTGAATTTCACCTTTGAGAGTCATTTCAAATTTCATTGCCCATTTTATTTATTGCAGTGTAATACTGGAAAAGAATGGCTAAGCACTATAATGCTCGAGATGACATTCTTGAGGAAAATTTGTTACCTTACAAGGGATAAATTATCTAGAACTTTTCATTAAGAAGGTTTTTTGCAATACCCAGAAGTTGTTCATGTTCGGAGTAACGCATTGACTCTCCAAGATGTAAAGTGCTACTTCCTTACTAGGAAAAAATTGAATAATCCTTTACAATGAAGCAGATCTGATAAAAAATGTTGCATTGTCAACACTTAAATATTGTGGTAATATAAGAAATTTGTAGAGGTATTGTGGGGAAAAAAGCATTTTAGTTTTGGAATGGACCATTGAAACTTTTGGTTTTGAAGCAATATTTTCTGCCAAGTTGTATATATTTTGGATTATTAACCATCATCTATGATTTAAAAAGTCAAGATTAGACTAAAGCATGTTAATTTTATAGAAGCATGGCATGACTCTAAGACAAAGTCAATTTACCTCATAAATTTTTACTTAAATGGAATAAAATAAACGGAGAAACACTCTTGTTCTGACTTTGTAAGAGGCGTAATATGAAGAATATGAATCAGAGTTGGAACACATGGAGAGCCATCTAGCAGATGCTGAAAACTTACCTCCAGAAATCTTTCAGTCCTGAGCCAATTGCATTTAGGGGCTGTAGCAATAGGACAAGGGGTAACGGGTTCAAAACCAGGAAATTTGGATTGGATATGAGGAAGAAATTCTTTACTGTAAGGGTGATGAGGCACTGAATGGGTTGCCCAGGGAAGCTGTGAATGCTCCATCGCTGGTGGTGTTCAAGGCCAGGTTGCACATAATCTTGGGTGATATGATTTCGTGGGAGGTGTCCCTGCCCATGGTGGGAGAGTTGGTACTTGATGATCTTAACGTTCTTTCCAACCCTAACTATTCCATGATTCCATGATTCTATGATACCCTTCCAGAAATTCAGTGACTGTGAGAGGTTCATCAGTCTCTGGCACACCAGTAGGTTGTTGTTGATGCAGGAGGAAAACAAATTCAAAATATTGTGATATATGATTCAAAAAGGAAATTCCAGTCTTTGAAAAAAACTTTAAAGATTCTGCTGATCCTGCTTTCCATCAAAACTCTTTCTCTGTGTTCAGACACCCACGCAAAGCAATATTCCACTCGCTGGTACATGTCAAGGATAAATTCCTTTTTATGTCTTTATTATCATGTGGAGATGCTCTCAAAGCACAGTGGTGCTTGTATGACATCATGGAAATAAATACAATGTTTGAGAAAATTACAGTGTCAGCAGGGGTTCTTTCATTGATAGCTATGTCAGGTTTTCTGTACAGAACCTACATAATATAATAGCAGTGTAATGTGCATTCATGTTATCCACATATAGAGCCTATACTGGTTATTAAACGTAGCTTCACATGTTACAGGTTTGTAATTCTATAAGTGTCCCTTATTTACAGCAGACCCTTGATCAGTCCTTGTAAAAGCCAATCTTGCTCTTGAAAATACCTAGGTTCCTGCCCAAGGTATTTGCAATACAATTGTTTTTTTTTAAACTAGACAGTGGTTGAATTCAAGAACAGGAGTCAAAGAAAGATGGAGACCATAGCAGTCTCAGCACAGCTGAGACCTAGCATTTATCAGATTATGTTGGCATCATAAGTGAGTTTTAGCACTATGAAGATGGAAATAGCTTACAGATGATAATAAGGTGCTAAGGTACCCCTCTGAGTCCTGTCTTTGTCCTTCCTACATTTTGAAATCCACACCTTGCTCCTTTCTTGTATACCCTTTCTTGTGTACTCTTTGTAGCCTGAGCATGGAAGAAAGAAGAGATGTCCTTCAAGGTCTATAAGAAGATGGAGACTTGTCTCCAGTTATAAGTCAGTGCCACATTTCACTGAGATTTTTTTTTGTGTATGAGATGAAAAGTAGGGAAAAAAAACATGGACAGAGGGCAAAAGACCCCCTAGTAAAACACTGGAAGAAGATAAAGACCCTGTACCCATTACCAGTACGCTGTAGTAATGATTAGAAAAGTAGGAAGAGAAGTGCAAAAGAGGAGGGTGACTGAGGCAAGTTTCAAGAACAGTGTGGTTAACTGCTTCAAAAGAATGTAAAAATTTAGTAAGCATGGGACAGGAGGCATTGTACTAGCTATCCTGATGGATTTTTTGTCGGGATTGTAAAAAATATAATCAGCAAGTTCACAGATAAGAGACTGAAGATAGCAACCACAGCCAAACCATTGCCAACTGTGCGATAGCAAGAATATTTAGTTAAAGGCAACTGTTTCTGTTGACTTATGTATCAAATTAAGCTTTATTTCATCCACAAATTTCTGTTTCTTGTATGTCCCTGAATTTGCCATGAGTTTTAAGCACCTTTTGTTTATATTTCTTGGCACAGACTTCTGGGCTTTTTTTGGCAGGAGCTTCTTTACCTTACTAATTTAGAAAATGCTATAAACTGTTGCTGAGTTTAAATGAGACACATGTTTACCTTAACCTGAATATGATATTAAGGCTTCTTCAGTTATTGAAGAACCAACACCAAAATTACTCTTGTAAATTGCCTATTGAACTTCCACTCTGATGCAAACCCCTTCTAGTCTTTTCTATATTCTAATCTTTTTAAAATGCCCTTATAAGCTTTTCTCTAGATTTCCCCAAAACTACCATTGTTAAGAGTTTATTTCTACTGTCCCCTTTTTCCTTGTTTATTTATTATCTTTCGCTATTTTATTAAAAGTATATATTTACCTTATAAGACATATATATATATACATATAGGGACATTTTAGCTGGATTTTTACTGTGATGACCAAAGGCTGGCCTTTGTAAAATGCATTTGTTATCAAATTTGCCTGTATCATATGCTTTTGAATAGGTAATATAAACTTAAATATTACAAAGAGTTCCAAAGTGTTTCCATTGTTACAAATTTTTATTCATACACTGAGAATTGCACAACACAGAAAATAAAACTGATTTTATTTATGTATTAAAGATTTTCTAGAGCTTCCTCTTGGCTCAAGGTGTAATCATAAAGGGTGCCAGTCTCCCGCAAATGGAGTTCACTATATGTTGCTGCTTCAAGAGGCAAGTAAACCAGCTTTCCATAACCTAAAAGTTGCATGTGGTAAATCTCTGACACCCCAATCCATTAGCATTCACTTCAGAATCCCCAGTCATAGCACCCTTAACATCTTCTAAGTGGCAGAATTAGACCTTAAAATATAGTGTACCTACAATATTTACAGTTTATATATGTTAAACCAGTCGAGTATCTGATTTCAGGGCAAAACAACATGAAGAACATTCCCCTTTCAAGTGACTACAGCTTCATTGTAGCAAGGACTCAGCTAATAAAGTTTTTTCACATTAAGGGAGTTATAATTTGCTCGCAGGATCTTGACAGTTGTCTTTAGAATAAGACAATATGCCTTTCCCCTCCCTACTGGGCCTAATTCCCTGGTAACCTTATTGAAAATGTGCATGGGCTACAAAACTAAAGATTAACTGTCCGGGGACCTGCTTCCTGGAGCTTATTTGAAGATTAAATCAAATGGTAGGCAATATATATTTGGTAATTCAGCTTTGTTTCAGACTTTTCCAATCTAGTGGCAAGTATAATAGAAGAATCTGACACTCAAAAGCACTAAACGGGTTTTTCTTTTTTCCCCTTTTTAATTTGAAAATGCCTGGTATTTCTCTCCCTGGCAAAATTAGAATTAATGATTTATTTCCTCATGTCTGAAGATCCTGTTCTTTTATTTTTGAACATGAAGGAAAGTAATTTTAATTACAGATGATGTGAAGGTTTTTTCTCTTTTTGATGAGATATTATTCTTTCTTCTTACTTTACATAAGAAATAGCAGCAGAGGAGTTTAAAGAGAAGCAATAAGATATCTACTATAGCGTTACAGCATTCATTTAAACAGAAAGGGAAACAAGCATATCGTTTTTTAATTCAGTGTTTAGACTGTGTATTAGTTAAACAGATTTCTATTCAACAAATTGGATTGAGATGGATGGAGATGTTATGCTGTTTTAAAAAACTGTATTTAGAAGGCACATTCAAAGACACTGATGTGCGATTTGTCCTAGTAGCAGGCATCTGAAGAACAAGTGACATTCTTACACAAAATCTATATTGGTGATGTATTTAATTACAGACTTGATTGAAATTGACAGCTTCAGTGACCTATGAGAGCACTGTTACTGACTGATGGATGCTTCAAATCTGGTTACTTTTAAACCAATTCACATACTGTTCAATAGCATCCTGTCAAGCTGCAGACTACATTTATGCATGTATATGAACAAGGCAGAGAACATTTTAATTAAAATAGAAATGAATGATGTTTAAAAATTGATGTAATTCTTAAAAATGCAGACATTACGATTTGAATAGGAGATAAAGAATTCTCAGCATTATTCAAGGTGGCTGTATTCCTTAAGAAACATATATTTTACTTCATACTCACTCATATCAGCCTCAAATCTTTCAACACAGCTTAGTTTTCCAGCCTCTTCTGCACGTATGTGGGCAATTCCCATTAATAGTTAGACATAATTATTAAGAAAATCGTTCCTCGGATTTCTGAATGCGTGTGACACCTCCTAAGGGAGACTCTGCAGGCTTTGTAGCCAACTACAGTGCAGAAGCCAAGCTCTCTGGCTCGAAAAAATAACTGAAATGTCCACTTTGCTCATCTTTTCTGGAGAATTCAACATGGTATCAACTACAACACATTTCTCATGCCTTTGCATCAGCATATGCAGTGTATAGTTAAATGCAAGTTTGGGGTTAATAATAAACTCTTCTTTGCACCTCTATCTCCTTTTTTTCCACTTCTCTGTGGTTCTGTGAGGTTGGCTCATGCTTTTCTCAAGCGGCTGAATACTGACTTGCAATTCTGTGGACAGGTAGATATTTCTTAATAATATCTAGAAGCATAGGTTACCTTCTGGGAGAATAACCAACAACATATGATCTTCTGCTTGAAGAGCTAATGTTCCAACCTGAAGCCAAGTAAATAATAGCATAAAGGACAAACAGGTACCTGGGATGTCAAAATATCAGGTAGCCTCATATTGCCATTCAGTTAATTTGTATCCATATCCTGGATGTAATGGTAGCCATAAAAAAGTGAACAAGCTTTCTCTCTTCCCAGATTGGTCACAGTGATCAATGTCCTCCTTCTTGCTAAATTTTATTGCTGCAACTAATTATGCACACAATTTAAAACAGAAGCAATTTAGGTTCCAGGAGATGTCAGCTTACCTATCCAGTGAGATCACTTCTCCACTGAGCGTATTGAGCCTGAACAATCATATTTCTATTGATGATATTTCCATTCTCTGAAAGAACAGCGAAGGTAACAATGCCTGCGTGAAACAAATACGATCTGGATACAAAGCATCAGGCTGAAAAGGAGAGTTTTCAGTGGAGACTAAGCTCTTTAAAATAAATTATAGGCTTTCTGTCTTTGAAGGTGCTTTGTCAGTGCAGCTAGAATTATTAGATTTGTACAGAAGTAATGGAAAAATCAGACTCCCAAAAGCTGAAATCTACAGTCAGAGGAAGAGTGAAGTGTTTCTTGCTTGCAAAAAACAACCAGGATTGATCCAGCCCAATGAAATTTTCAAGAAACATTATAGTAACTTTTGAACACAAAACAATTAAAAATACTCCTTTTTCACTTTTCTTCTGTTTCCTTAACACATTTTTGTATTCTACTCATTTAAGATTTCACTTTACCCTGGAAATCACCTTTACGCTCTCTACAGGATAAGTAACAGAACATAAAAATTCCGAAAATCTTAAAGTCATTGAGAATTTACCAGTGAAAGCAAGCTCACCTTCTTACCAATAAGCACTGTGAAAATATTCTAGCGAAAAATAAGGGCAAATAAGAATAATTAGCATAGGTAGTTCAGGGAGTGGTAAGTGATGTTACAATACTTTCACAGCTCATATCAGAGCTATAGTTTTATAGCATGGAACAGCAATTATAGTCAGGAAATCATGGAGCTTATTATGGACTAACAAAAAGACTTATCTAGGTTCTTTTGTGGCTTGTACTGAGCTCTAATTTGTCACTGAGGATAATATAAATTAGCAGTTAATCTTTACAAGCTTTAGTTCATGGTTCACGTACACCTAAGTGAAAACATTGCAATAAGTGCAGGCATAGTTTACAGTGAACAAACCTAATAAAACATGTTCTTAGCAGGAAGAAAAAGGCTACTGTATCTACCAGGTATCTTCTGTTTGCAAATTCAGAACAAGTTCTTCTTGCCCAGAAAGCAATTTCTCTGCAGCAGCAATTGAAACTAAACCAACCTGATTATTCATTGGTGCCTCAACCATCTTCTTCTTCCCAAGCATAAAGGCTCACAATTCTGCAGAATGATCCAGGTTGTGGAAATAACCTGGGGTAAAACTAAGCTTTCCCCTAGCCTGGGTCACTGCATGGCTTTACTGACATGCACTAGGCTGTGAGAGAAGTGTAAAGAGAACCACTAAGGATTACAGCAGATTGCTAAATTGTAAATTAGACAGGTGTTTGATCTTTCTTTCCCTTTCATATACAAGCGAGGAACCAGTTAACTAAGGTTTTGAAATAATGTGCTCAGCAGACCTATATTAGTATGTTCTGAGATAAGGAGATAAGTGGCATTGGTCCTACTTTAAGCTTCCCTGTGCTAGTTTTCTGCAATTTTCTGGTCATCCCTAAACTGCACGCCCTTACACCACTGAACTGAGGGTGTCATAAGAGCTGTAATAAGGATAAAAGCGAGGAGAGGAATAAAAACAATGTTATACTTGCTATGACCTATATCTAGAAAACATAAATTTTCTTCCCCTTCAGGAAGAGTACATACTGAAGGCTGCTAATCCCACATTAAAGTTTTTTACTGTGAAAAAAAGACCCCAAAATCCCAGGCCTTTTTTCTCTACCAGGAATATTTGTCTGTATGACCAGAGGTCACGAAATATTGCCCACTGTAGAAAAAGAGTGTTCTATTAAGAACAGAAGATTAATTATTTGGGCAGAATTACTGGTTTATTTTTGTCCTGCTTTTGAAAACAGTGCACCAGTAGGTTGCTAATCTCTTCTATGCAGTTATGGCTTCTTTTCTGGCCAGCCAACCACTCTCCATGTATGTTGCTTACAGGCACAGACCATGTGGCTTGTGTACTTGCTCTGTGAACTGGGAATAGATCAGATCCTTCTAACCCTTTACCTAAGGTGTAGTTGTAGAATGGTTTGAGTCTGAGCATGCTTTATCTGTTTCTTCATTGTATTAAGTGCTATTCCCAACACTAATTTTGGCTTGAACTTGGGTCAATTTTATGCAACTTCTTTTACAATAAAGGCTCTAAAATATTTACATTTCTGTCCACACATGAATGATCCAAGCGGAACAGCTTAGATTGAACAGCTATGCCTCTGATTGCTTAACTAACACTTTGTAGTATAGGACCTTATTTACACCTATTTATAAATTTTTCAGACTTCAGAAATGTTGGCTGAAATTTTCTGGGTTGAATATATGCCTCAAGCTTAATACGTTAAAATAGTACAACTGCTTCTAAGCATAAAATTAAGAAGCTGTAATTTCCTAATTTTTAAAAATATTATTTGCAAAAAGTTTAAGGGAAAACCTTGATAATATCTATGGTTTATTATCTCTGAGTCAACAAGAAAAGTTATAAGTTCAAAGCACGGATGGTGCTCTGTCCCCCTCTATGCCTTGCTTCATTTGATACCAATCAAGACATGTGGGGGAGCAGGCATACCTCCGACAAATCCCAGTTTGGTTATTTGATTTGAGAACTTGTGTGATTTTATCACTGAGCCAGCAGAACTTATAAATTATGCAAGTAATATCTAGTCCTAGAGGGCAGAGACTGGCTGCAAATTGGCATAACTGCTCCACTTTCCCACTTTTTATGTAATGTCTTCTGTTAACAACGGTACCCTCACGCTTTCATGAGCATTTGAGTATGGACAGGATGGGCCTTCTTTTATACCAGGCCAGTCTGAAATTCTATTTCCTGATTTTATTTCTTTGATGTCCAGAAGTTACCAACTGCCTGGATTTCTTGAGCAGGGTGAGTGAACCAGCAGATTAACTATGAAGTTGCCTCTGAACTTTGTTGGATTATAAACTGAGATACGCAGTTTTAGTTCACAGTATTGGAGGCTGTAGCTAGATGGTTGGGTATACTGCTGAACATCAGTAAAGTTTACAAGTAGTCAGGCCTTTTTCAATGATCTCTGCTTTAGGTATTTGAAACCCCTAGGAAATCTTTTCCCTAAATTAATTTTTACATTTATCTTTTTCCATCTAATCTAACAAAGATGAGTTAAGGCAATTCTAGTTGCAATAGTGAAATGTTATGTGAAGTCCCAGTTTTTCTTCTCATCAGATTGTCCACTTAGCTATAAGTGTAGCATAAGAATAATCTGTGCACATCAGCAGAAGCATTACAATGATGTGAATACTACACAAAATTTGAGCTGAATAGAAGACGCAGTGTAATTTTAGTAATTTTTCTTTTCATTCTCAACTTTTTTATTTTCCTCTCTAGCATTTCTGGATAGACATTCCATGACCATCATTGTGAATTGGATGCAACAAATAAACATCTGCAGGTCAGAGAAACCCATCCATCAGCATATCAGCAAGTGGACCTAAAATCTTTATTGAATTTTTATTCATGAGAGAAAGAAACTGTTAATTGGTGATTAACATAAGAAGTTAATAATGAACTCAAATCTGTGTAGTACAGTTTTGTTATTATTCATTTTCTGCAGGCAAGATAAGAAAACAAAATGAAGAAATTAGTTTTCATTTGCCAGAAGAGCTTTTTGTGCAGATTACTGATGAAATGCATTTTGGAATCTGATGCATCTGTACACATCCAGATTAATTTCTCTGATGTAGTGAAATATCACAGATACTTCCCAAAAAGGGAGCTTTTTAACAAACTGTAAAATCTATATCAATCACTGTTTATTCACAATAATTCATAGCCCTGACACTTAATTATGGCTAAATATAATTTCTGACTTGAAAAATTTTCAGCACAGTACTCAGCATATTCTCAAGTTAAAGTGCATTTTTTTGTATTAAAAGTTCAAATACATTAATGGATTTGAGGCTGCCATGAAGATGTCTATATAGTCAGCAATTACTGATTTTAAAGTATGAAAATAAGTCCAATTTGTATAAAACAGACAATTCTTTGAAAAAAAAGGCAATGTCCCTTTAAAGTGCTCTTTTTCTGAAAATGAAAAACTGAAGTGACATAAAAAATTATATCAATTACGTGTCCTCTCTTAGTTTAATTTCTTTTTAACTTAAATAAATATTTCTTTACATTTATCAACAGAAAAAAAGGCTGTTCTTACTAATTTTGTATGATTAAAATACATTAGCAATAGAGATGTATTAATTTACAGATACAGATACTAATTGCTTAAATATTGAGTTCAAAACTAGACAGTAGTAAAGGGATGGGATAATTGGTTCTTGCTATAGAAAAAATATAATAAAGAACTTGAAAGTGCTGTCACATTTCACATAACAAGCAAAACCTCAGAATATTTGAAAAATATTCTGAAAGAAAATGTCTTGGGGCTTTCTTAATGAGAATGAATGTGGCTTGAAAAGATCAAATAATATCCACATATGTCAAATACAGGTTCTAATAACAGTTAGAGATAATGAATGAAATTAAAGTAGGTCATTTTTTGTCATTTAGGATCCAATAGGAGGCATACTTCTTCATAACTGCTTGTTAAAATCTAATTAGAAGCACTTGCCATATTTACAAAAAAAAAAAAAAATCAAAGAATAAAAAAAAATTAAAACGAGATATTTTAGCATTCTTTAATTCTGTTTTGATTTTATTAGTGTTTAGCAGTAAATGGCATGTAAATATGCTAATATTGTAATAACTGGGATAACTTTAAGTAATATGGCAGCTATAAGTAAACTGAAAGAAGAGATGGATTTTTTTCCTCTTTTCCTCTCCTCCTGAATGTGGTAACTTTTTGTAATCCACAACTGTCTATGTATATATGGAAATGAACATACAGAAAAGCCCAGATCATAGCATTCTTTGGGCACTGACCTAATGCATCAACTGTAGATGATGCCAAAATTTTACTGAAAACATACCAAAAGTTATAAGACAGGAGGGAAAAAAATACAGGTGAAGAGTTTGATACAGAAGTGGTTACAGAAGAGGTCCTTCAGTTCAGTCAAATTCAGTGTATTTTCAGCATTGGGCTAAATTTGCCAAGTGCATGCTGTCCACTCACGTATAACACTGTTGCTTAAGAAATACAACAGCTTATCAGGATGTTTGTTTTAGAGATGGGTTTTGCAGTCGCCACTATATCCTGGTTTAGAACTGACAGAAGTGAGAAGCAGAGCTGGTTGGCATTTATGGCTGAGTCAATTTCCTGATTCAAATTTCTGGTTTGTTAAATTATTTTCACTTGTTAAAAATCTCCACGTTCATTTTTTAAGCTTTGTTCTTGCATCATTTTGAGATTTTCAAGAGAGAAGGTCTTGCTTTGTATAATTTTATGAAAATTTGGGTTCACTTCACAGAGCCATAAGACAAGGAAGATGTTAACCTAGACAACATGAAAGGAACAAGTGAAAATAGACCATGCTGGAAAAACAGTGAAAGAACTGCAAGAAAGCGGGACAACCCCACTTATGAGAACACAAATGGAATTAAAGCAGTCAAAAAATAAAAGCAATTCAGTTTTCACAGTAAGACTTGACAAATGTCTTAAGGCTCAGGGAAACACTGTAGGCCAATGGACTCCAGGGACAGCTTGTGAGCTGAACAAGGCTGGTACTTACTTACCACAGGACAGGAGGAGAGACACTACTAGCTACATATGCATTCCCTTGACATCATTTCTGAGCCAAGGTGATCTCAGGTCAGTTGGTCTGCTGACTGCTCATTTGCTGCCTACTTACAGATGCTTGATGCGTTCTTTCACATCTGCCTTCTCAATCCTCAACACTGCACTACATCAGAGGACAAACCACACTGACATAGGTATAAAAGGACTTCTTGTGTAAATATTGTAGAGATAGAAAAAACAAGTAAGCAATATAATACATTAAATTAAAAAAAAAATTGTGTTGCTTACATTCTCCACGACATTTTAAGGTATTGCCTCTTATACTCAACTGCATAAACTTCTTTGACATTATTGTCACCTTAAACTCCAGCCAAAGGCTTTGAGAAAGATGTTCTTAACCCAGATATGTAACTTCAGAAGTTATGGCAAAACTGTCCTCACAACCCATGTCTCTGAGAGGCCCACCTCCCTTTTAATATTTTTTTCCTTCTCTACTGCAGTAAGTGAAAACTGCTTATCTCCCCTCCAAAAGCTCCTCATGCTCTCTTGAAGCCACTTCATTGATAACTTTGTACATAGATTATTACTTAATGCACGGAAACTCTATGCATAAGGAGCCTTAATACATTAAGAATTTCAGGGTATGGCTCGTTATTGAATTTTTTATTACCATTTCAGTCTTTCTGTTCTTTTTTATATTTAGTTTTTCTTTGCTCTGTAATTTTGAGTTTGTTTCCCTTGTGGATTTGTTTCTTTTGCCTTTTCTTAACCCTTGCTGCATTTCTTCTTCCTACAATACTTTTTCCTGATGCTCTTTCACTCCACTTTGCCCAATACATCTTTAAAGTTGTTATGTATTTGCTGTTTTTTGGCCAAATACAGTTCTTTCAAAATCTCTCTGTGATTTTTTTTTGGCAAAACTGTTGATTTTAAGCATCCCAAAGATCAAGTGTGGCTGCCACTTCAAATGTGTTTGTCTCACTGCAGCAGCTCCTCCTTTGAAATAGATGACTGAGTGGGATATGACTGAATTCATATGCAGGAAGTGATTTCCTCCTGCTTGCTTCTTTGTCTAAGCACTTGGCAAACATCAAGAGATCCTGCCAAAGAACCAGCTCATCATCTAGTTCCGGTTTTCTCTTTTTGTCTTGTTCCCTGCTTCTCTCTCATAAGCACACATTGTGGATGGTCAGATATTCTCAGCAACATCACGGTAGTTCAGTAACTCTTCCTAAGAAGTTGCCTGGAGTGATGTGTCAAGATCACCTTTCCCCTGCCCTCATGGTTTGAAGTCTCCTCTGTTGATACTGCATCTAATCAAACACTTATGCTGGCATCGATATGCGAGGAAACCAAGGATAATTTCTGCTCCTGTACAACTCAGTGCTTCCTGCAAAGCAAGGAATTTTGTTTGAAGACAAACAAAATCCCTGAAATCATCTGAAGCAATTTGCGATAATTGCTCATCATTGGTTCACATCTATGATCCTAATTACTTCCAATTAAGAGCCAGAGCTAAGCCTTTGGAGCAAAGGAGAAAACAAGGACCCTCGGTGTAATTTCTTTAAAGTCCAAGTTAAACTAAGGGTGTTTGACACAGCGGTTACTGTTAGCCTCATGACTTACTGTTGGTTTGTCTGAGCTATTTTTTAACAGTCTATCTTTAAGGAGGAGCCTTGAGGTTTGATGAGCCTCAAGGCATGCACTGTTTTTAGGGAGAACTATGGCAATGCCCTTATTTGTATGTATCTTAAATTTTTTTGTGCCAAGAATTTATTAGGTGAAGGCTGAAGATGAATAAAGTCTGCCTGTTCTTTACATAAGAATGGGTAGGGCTTCCATTCGTTTATTTTTGTATTAGTCCTGGTAAAAGTGCAGAGCACAATGGTATATTGCTAAATAGAAGCATATTCTTGGGTTTTCCAGCCCACATTTGAAGTAAGGCTCTTGCCACTGGTGTGACTAGCAGTTTTGCACAGGCACACCTGTGCATGTGTTTAATAATAGATAATCAAACGCTCTTTAAGAAGTAGCCAATTATTTTCTGACAACCTAACTACAACTTGCTGAAGCTCTATGAACAAAAATGACACAGTTCATTCTTTGCAGTTTAGACTACTACAGGGAGCTACAGACTAAATGGACACAGGCAAGTAAAATTTTTCCATTTTCATAGAATCATAGAATCCTTAGGGTTGGAAAGGAAATTAAGATCATCTAGTTCCAACCCTCCTGCAGGGGACAGGGACACCTCTCACTAAAACATGCCAGCCCTGGCTCTGTTCAACCTGGGCTTGAACACCGCCAGCGATGGAGCATTCACAACTTCCCTGGGAAACCCATTCCAGTGCCTCACCACCCTTACAGTAAAGAACTTCCTCGTTGTATCCAATCTAAACCTCCCCTGTTTAAAGTTTGAAACCTGTTACCCCTTGTCCTATCAGTACAGTCACTCATGAAGAGTCCATCCCCAGCATCCCTACAAGCCCCCTTCAGATACTGAAAGGCTACTATGAGGTCTCCATGCAACCTTGTCTTCTCCAGGCTGAGCAGCCCCAACTCTCTCAGCCTATCTTCATACGGGAGGTGCTCCTGTGCCCTGATCATCCTCGTCGCCCTCCTCTGGACTTATTCCATAAGTTCCATGTCCTTTTTATGTTGAGGACACCAGAACTGCTCACAATACCCCAAGTGAGGTCTCACAAGAGCAGAGTAGATGGGCAGGATCACCTCCCTCAACCTGCTGGTCACGCTCCTTTTGATGCAGCCCAGGATATGGTTGGCTTTCTGGGCTGCAAGAGCACACTGCCAGCTCATGTTAATTTTTTCATCGACCAACACCCCCAAGTCCTTCTCCACAGGGCTGCTCTGAATCTCATCTCTGCCCAACCTGTAGCTGTGCCTGCGATTGCTCCCACCCAGCTGCAGGACCTTGCACTTATCATGGTAAAACTTCATGACCTTGGCATCAGCCCACATCACAGGCATGTTAAGGTCCCTCTGGATGGCATTCCTTCCCTCCAACGTATCAATCGAAGCACACAGCTTGGTGTCATTGCAAACTTGCTGAGAATGAACTCAATCCCACTGTTCATGTCACTGACGTTGAACAAGATCGGTCCTAACACCAATCCCTGAGGGACACCATTCATTACTGATCTCCATCTGGACATTGAGCAATAGAGCACAAATCTTTGTGTGCAGCCATCCACCCAGTTCTTTGTCCACTGAGTGGTCCACTTATCAAATTGATATCTCTCCAGCTTAGAGACAAGGATGTCATGTGGGACAGTGTCAACCACTTTTCACAAGTCCAGGTAGATGACATCAACTGCGCTACCCCTGTCCCTATGTTCCATAGCCCCATCATAGATGGTCAGCAAATTTGTCAGGCAGGATTTTCTTTTAATGAAGCCATGCTGGCTGTCACCAAGCACCTTGTTGATTTTCATGTGCCTTAGCATGCCTTCCAGGAGACTTTGCTCCAAGCTTTTGCCAGGGACAGAGGTGAGGCTGACTGGTCTGTAGTTCCTTGGATCATCCATTTTCCCCTTCTTGGAAATGGTGGTTATATTTCCCTTTTTCCAGCCATCGGGAACTTCACCTGACTGCCATAATTTTTCAAATAAGATGGACAGTGGCTTAGCTACTTCATTTACCAGCTCCTTCAAGACCCACGGATGGAATTCATCAGGTCTCATGGACTTTTACTGATTTTACTTTTACACAGGGTTTTACTGATCCTATGACAACATGAGGAACAATACAAAGGACAAATTGCCAATCAGATGTTTTTACCAATGCACAAATCATTGCATTTTGCTCTATTCTCCTCTAAGCTGCATAGTATAACATTAAGTTTAAAACCTGCACATTAATTTATGTATTCGTTCCCAAGCAGCATGAACTGATCTTAAAGTCAAGTCCTCCCAGTGACACAGATCCTTTTATACCCTTCTTTTGTGAATATATTCCTCAAAAAAAGACTTGTATGTTTGAAGATTACTCTCAGGCATAAGGAAGAAACGACATAAAGCCTGTTGGCGTAGAAAAGAGCCAGTCACATCCATTCATTTATGCATATTCCACTCATATACTGGGACTGCTTTGTGACATGCATTTCTGCCCCCTTATCCCTGCAGTTATCAGGCACCATATGTAAGGCAGGCGTTAAAACAAGAATATCACCCATGACACCTAGTTAGTTGGTTAGGGACAAAGTAATTTCTTCTTATCTCAGCAGGAAGCCACACTACTTTGAGCCCAAAGCTTCTTGGTTCAATTTCTTGCTGGAATTGATTCCTTATAAATATGAATTACTCTTCATTTGATCTTTTCTCATTTGTGGGCAAGGCAGCAGTGTCCCACAGTTCTGTATGTGGAGGGTCCGCATAGGTTTCCTATATTTTCTTTTTGGAAATCAAAAAATAGTGATTCATTGTTTCACTACATGAGACTGGAGAGTGAACTTCATTTGATGCAGCCCCACTGGAATGCGAACTTAAAAGTTTAGAGAAACAAAGGGACAAATATGGCAGATATGCATTCAACCCCTTTCATCCTATAGAAATCCATCACAGAACTCAAAGAAATTCCACTTTTAAATGATAGATCTCTGACTTGTATTCGGGTCTTGTTCTGTGGGTCATCATTGCACTGTCATTCTTCAGGTATGTAGGATTAGAAAGGAGGTAAGCAGTGCTTTAAAACTGATGAAATTTATATAAGTGAAACATAGATCTTACTGCTAACTTTTCAAGGAGAAACGAAACCATTATTTGCTCATTCTTGTGATAGCGATCAAGCCATTTTCTTCTAAGTTACCTTCCATGGGTTTAAGAGTAAGAAAGACTGATACAACCCTTGGTCACTGTTTTGTACCATAGGAAATTAATTTACGTCTTTGGCATTTATTTTTATCCTAGATAGAGTGTATGTGTGGGCATACATGTGAAACCATCCTGTGTTTCTCAGTGACGTGCCATTGAAGTACTCATATACCTCATCTTATAAATGCAATCCCTTTTAATTTTTAAGCTATTACAATATCATAGCATGTCTGAGGTTGGAAGACACTTCTGGAGATCCGGCCCAACCACCCTGCATAGTCAGTTAGAGAAGTTTGCTCCAGACTGTGTTCAGTTGAGTTAAGAGCATTTCCAGAGATGGAGGGTCTCCAGCCTCCCTGGTCAACCTCTTACTGTGTCAAATCACTCTGCAATTTCTTCTTATGTTTAAATGGAATTTAAAGGTTTAATTTGTACCCATTGACTCTTGGCTTGTTCTGGGTTCCACAGACAATACTGCGTTTACATCTTAGAATCATAGAATCATAGAATAGTTAGGGTTGGAAAGGACCTTAAGATCATCTAGTTCCAACCTCCTTGCCATGGGCAGGGACACCTCCCACTAAACCTCTGCCCTGCCATGTGTTTATATGCATCTGCCTTCTTTTTCAATGCCCTAGGATGCACCATTCTTAAACTTGCAGAAGGTGATCCTTCAGAATCAAAAAGTTCTCCAGGACCTTTGTTAGCTGACAATATCACAAAGGATTCTTTCAATCAGATCACTGAACAGGGCAAAGCTTGCCTCCGTTTTGAATTGCCACCCCTCTTTTCATGACCCTGAACTCCACCACCTTGTAACCTCTGCAGCCCATGATGCCCTTGACCTCCATGTCACTGACCAGTACATTGTTATTTTTAAGTATGAGGTTCAGCAGCATTTCCTCTTTTTGGTTCCTCAATCACCTGTGTCTAGAAACACAGTCTGTTCCAGAAACCTCTTGAATTACTTGAGCCTTGTCATGCTCAAACATGTTGCTCTTCTAGTAGATACAGTGGTGGTTCAAATTCTTCATGAAGATGAGGGCCTGAGGGTGAGTGGCTTCTTTCAGTTGTCTGAGGAAGGTCTCATTTGCTTCTTTTTCTTGATCACAAGATCTGTGCCAGATTTTTATGTTTGTCTTGGTCTGCCCTCTAATCCTAGCTGCTCAGGATTGCCAGTCCTCCAAAGATGTAATTGTATTTTATATTAAGCTTGAAAAAAAGTTGTCTTATGATTCTGTTGCCATTTGCTAACCTCCTGTGAAAATGTAAGTAGATTTGTGACTAAGATGTGCAACATATTTAAAAAAAGAGTGGTATATCACACCAAATGGCACAGGAAGGCTCCATTATACAGGCAATTCTGATACCGTGAGTTAGCTGCTGCATCTTGCCCTCCTTTGGGTAAAAGGTGAGTATCCTTTTATACTCCCTTATGCCTTTTTTATTTCTTTTTTCTTTTTTTTTTTTTTTTTTTTTTTTTTTTAAGAGACGTGTCTCATATTTTGGCCAACATTCCTATTTTTTTCTCACAATTCTGTGATCTGGACTATGTATGATCTGTTGCTGACTCCATTATCTAAGAAGTTTTTACTCTATAAAGTGCTTTGAGATACCTTGAGCATGAAATGCCATATATCTAAAAAAAATTCTATTCTATATTGTAAGGGCCCAAGCTGTGCCAATACATATTCAGTGTTCTGTGTGATGGGAAGAAAACAGGAAGTGGAAGAGGACTTGCACTGTATTACACTAGCCTTTCTTTCTTCACTACACAACTATATTCTGATGTTTGGCATTCACTCTTTAAATTGTTTCAGTAGAGTTATAATTGTGTAATGAAACATGTCAAGGAACTCCTTTTAAGTAATAGGACTGACATCAAAACAGCAGGGTTTTTTTTCTTGAGCAAAAAAAACAAAAGTCATATTTTATGTTTTGGCTTCACGTGTCATGTATTTATTGGACCACCAGAATTTTCCAAAGGTAATATTGAGTATATCTGTTTACTATTCCAGCATACTGCTAAGGTTTGGAAGAAAGTGTTTCTGGTTAAAGGGCTGATGCCTCATTGACAGCTTCAGACCTCACACTATTCTCTCAGTGCATTTGAATTCTCAAAAAACTTTTTTGTGGTATATTAAAGTGGAATTATGTTCATTTTCTTTGAGTCTTAGGTCTGTTACAGGCTCTTCAGAGATGTTCTATGAGTGCCAGACTATAGACATATGGGATGGATATTCTGCAAGCCTATCTGGTTAGCATCCCTCAGTTGAATACACAGATGAGAACACAAGATCTGTCATACTTCATAAAAGAATATACGGACATAAAGTAGAATTTTTTTGCATACAATTGGATTTTTAAGAAGCTTTTGAAATATCATGATAAATTCAAATTAACAGTCGCTAAATTCAACTATGACGCTCTTTCAGAATTTTGAAATATGCACGATTAAGTGAACTTCAGTAAATAACATGACCCTCCTGTGGATGAAACTTGGCTGGAAAACTATTAAGATCTGGCATAATATTTTGGCATTAATGTTTCTGGCAAGGCTAGAATCAGGATATGCAAAATGCAGCAAAGTTCCAAAAATAAGAAGAAAAGTAACTTTTTCAAGTAATAAGTTACTTTATGTAAAGTATTCATTAATGTGGCATTAGACTGCAAAGTCAGAACATGATCTGGTTCCAGACACATCAGGGTCTGAATCACAAGGTTTTGATTAATTCATTGTGGGGAGAAGAGCCATGTACAGTATTTTGTTATATGCTGAACTCTATTAAAATCAAGAGTTACACTAAGGTGTGACATTTGAGCTATTTTTCGTATTAAAATATTTAGTATATTTCTGCTTTTCCTCTGGTTAGTTCTTCCAGCTCTACTTGAAAGTGGTCTCTACTATCTGTGTCCTATGAATGTAGTAAACTTTGTACTACTCCTTAAGGGTTACCTCATGGATATTTCACTAGAAAAAAGCAGATATCTATCTTAAGTTGCATTAATTGCAAGCTGAATGGATGGTTGCACATCTGCAATACTCTGTTTTTAATGTTGTCATGGGTGTTGTCTCTGTTTCCCGCTTTTTGGTTTTATTGCAGTTTTATTTTCTGCAACTTTCTTGAATTGCAAAAGATGATAGAGTTATGCTCTGATGAATGAGTTGGGGAGCCTATAGCTCAGACTCCAGTTTGTTCAAAGATTGACCATTGGATGTAAAGTATGCAAGGCTGAAAGCAGTTTTGATATGATCCATTGTTGAATGTGCAGTGATTCATTTTCCTTTCCTAAATATGCTATCTTTGCTGTATTTCTACCATTTGTCACATTTTTCCATTAATAAGTACCCAGAAGGACAAAAGCATGAGCAGTCATTTCAAAGTTCAGTATTAAATAAATTAAATTAGTATATAAGAAATATCTTCTTGACATAGCAAAACACACTTCTGCCAGCATACCACATAAATTAGCAGCTTCTAAGATAGTTTCTGGAAAATGATAGTACGTGGAAAAGTTTTCCAAAAGGCAATAGTGAGACCTGAAAGGGAATTTTATGAGCATTTGGGAATATTTGGCTCTTGTTTCAGGTTATTTTATTCATAGTTCTATCTGTTATGAGACGTGCCTATATTTATAGGGACATCATATTTAAACTTGTGCAGGTACTGTTGCAAGTCTCAGATCAATAAAGTAGGTAAACATTTACTTTATATTGCCCTTCAATAAAATTCTAAACATATGACAAAAGTTAATCACACGTTTATATTCTTTACTGACTGGAGAGCATAGTACTCTGGGCTATTAAAAGATGTATGAGTGTATTGTTAAATTGCCATAGCTGTGGGGTTCTTGGCTGTCTCGAAATACCGCAACATACTGGAATCTTCAGGATTTAAAATAAATTAAAGGAACAATTTGTATGTTTTATCCTACCAAAGCAAAGCCTCCTTACTGCTGATTCCACTGTGAAGTTGAGGAAGGTATTGGTTATTCAAGCAATGATACCATTGGATTAAAATAAGCCAAGTTGGTAGAGATCCAGGGTAAGAGTCCTAGCTGAGAAAAAATGAAAAGGTAAGCACATATGGCTGAACAGCTGCTTTCAAATTTATAAAATATCTTCTTTAATCCCTGCAGCTTTCTTGGCTTTTTCCTATTAATTCTGTTTCTTTACAGAAAACACTGTGAAAATCATTCCATATTTTAATTGTATTTTTCCCAAGATATTAAATCACTTTTATTTCAAGTTTATAGTTTTGGCTTTCACCGGAATATCCAGAATGCAGAAGTAAGTACATCTAGAGGTGTTAAACAGAGTTTTGAATCATAACATGGGGAGAGAGGGAAGCAGAATTCTTTTATAGAGAGTCAGATTATTTATTCGTGGATGCAGCAAACTTCAAACTGAATTTATATACATGATTTTATACACAGTCCAAATAGGGGATGTTTTCTTACCTCAGACTCAAGATGATAGATTTAATAACACTAACTTTCTCTTCTTTACCCTGAAACTCTCAAAGCACATTTAAGACATTAATTTATTAGCTTTAATAATACACTGTCATGGGTTCAGCAGCAGCAGTCATTTTTCTTTAAGTAGTACCTGGTGCAGCACTGTGTTTTGGATTTTCGGCTTGGGAACAGTGCTGATAGCACCAGTGTTTTTTATAGTTATGGCTTAGAATGTTTAGGCTGGCCAAGGACTGCCAGGGAGGAGGGAAGCCTGGAAGAAGCCGGGCGGAAGGAGAGACAGGACACCTGACCCGGGCTGACCAAGGAG
>JASSUY010046589.1:0-41227 GCA_032466535.1 Forpus xanthops | reverse complement strand
GAATGTGTTGCCCAGGGAAGTTGTGAATGCTCCATTGCTGGCGGTGTTCAAGGCCAGGTTGGACATAGCCTTGAGTGACATGATTCGGTGGGAGGTGTCCCTGCCCATGGCATGGGGGTTGGAACTAGATGATCTTAAGGTCCTTTCCAACCCTAACTATTATATGATTCTATGATTCTTTTGACAAATTAGCAAGTTTGATGTGCATAGAAGTAAACCACATCCTTCTTTTAGGAAATGGGACAAAAAATGTTGCCTGGGAGAAAGTAATATAATGAATATGAGCATTACAGTTCAGCAAATTCAGTAGTTTGTTGACAGATCTTAGTCTAATTTTTGTCTGATTTGGAAAACAGTTCAGTCTGTTATGTAAATGTCTTTAGATTTATGCTTTGAAAAAAAGGAGTGTTACGTACGTGAATTCTGAAGCCTTCCAAAGAAGACTTGTGACATCTGTACTTAGCAAACCTATGGAAAAAATGCTAATTTTAGGTATTCCTAATGTTCTGTTATTACCCCAAGATTGATCTGGGACCTTCCGCACAATAAATGAGTGGAGAAGCAGCAGCAAAGACAGAGTTTGATCAATGTTATTGGAAGTGCCAAGTTAACAGCTGCAGCGGGTAACATCTACTTAAAAAAGATTTCAGCTATGCAGGACTCATAAGTTAGGAACCCCAGTGCTTGCTTTTGAAGAAAATGCATTGCAGCTTTAGCAAAGTTAATTGTTTCACGTATATTTTGTGACTTATAATTCAGCTCAAAACCCACAATCTGGAAAATCCACAAGGGTTTGTAAGCACAGTGCTCTGGGTAAGGAAGGAGCTTGGAAACCTAGGTTGCAGAGTAACACACTGATTTGCTTAATCTCATGCCCCGGCAGCATGTAGTTTGTGTTTTGAACAGTGCTACCTCGCTAGGAATCTTTCATTAGAAAATGAATGCATGTTGAAGTAGTTATATATTAAAAAAACATAATAAATCTTGTCTTGCCTCTTCTATCTCTGCTGGCTACACCCATGAAAATTGCCTAGAGGTGAACTAAAAGGGGGCAGTTTGGAACAGAAGTGGATGAAACATGGCTGCCAGAGAGTGGTGTTTGTAGCCCTTCTTTGCATGGTTTATGGGAGCTGAGTGTTGCTTAGGAAGATTTGGAAGGTTACACTGTGGCTTGTTTACACAAGCAAATTGCTGCACACTGTGTAAGGGTTGAGAAATGATAGTATGATGTTACCATGTGCATGAATTTAAGGTGTTTGAAGAGCATTTTTGTGGCTATCTTGATTTTTCAATTCAGTGTGTTATACTGTGCTTCTGTTGCTGTATGTTAAAATCCTGTGATAAGAGTGTATAATTGGGAAGCTGAGTTGAAGAGTAGGGTGGGGAGACACTTCCTCATGAAACATTCTTCAAATACAGTTAATTTGTCAAAAGGTAGTGTGATCCTTTACTTGCTGTATGTGCCTAGAAGAATTTCCTGACATCTTGGGTTAAATGAAGAGTGATGCTGTTGAAAAGCAGGAATGTATTGAAAGGGGAGGAGAACAATTGTTTCTGTAAAAATAGGTGAAAAAATCCTCCCAAATGAAGCATTTTGAAGAAAGGGTTTTGCCTCCTTTCTGCTATGCAAAGTTACAATGAGGGAAGCAACTGTAGGGTCTGAAGCATGGACTTCAGTGTAGGAAATACACCTCTATCACTTGCAGCCAAATCTAGGTGAGCTGTATGGGTTTTTTTTTTTTTTTTTTTTAGTAACACATAGAAAATCATTTGTTTTGGGAATCTTTAATCTACTAAATACTTCCTGAATGAAGAAAGAATCCTAAACCTAGAATGAAGAAGCATATGTGTAACGTTTTGCCTCACACTGGGATAATGGCTGCAAATTTCTAGAGCTTCAGCTGTTTAATAAAGTATTCCCTGACTCAGCCCAGCAGCTGGAGCCAACAACAGAAAAGTGCCTGTTCTCATGATCTTTCTTCCTTTCCTGTCTCAGCCTGTTCCCTCAGAATGCTTCCCTGCTCACTAGGCCTTAAGCTGGGTCAGTGCTTGCATTTCTGCTGCCTTTACTGGGGCACAGCAAGGACCTGTCTGTAGGCGGCTGCTTGCTATATGGTTAAAAAATAAGAGAAATGGCCTTTTCTCACTACAGGCTGTATGTAGATTGTTTTTTTTCCAAATGCACAATAGACTTCTTACATAGCTCTTTATTGTTTGGGGAATTTTTTGTTTTGTTTTGTTTTTGTATAAACCAAGGGCCAGCACTTAATGCTTGTTTAATGCTATAAATACTTCATTTCACTGTCCAGAGAAGTTACTGAATGTAGATAAAGATTTATTTAACATTGTATTTATCCTAACTCAGAAACAACTAGCACTTTCAGGGATGACTAGAAAAGCTATGTTGCATCTTGGCACCTTCATTATCTTTAAATACATTTCGGTGTTTTTATCTCCCACAGAAGAGGCAGGTGTGTTTTTATGGGATGTGCTAGGAAGACAGAATCAGCTGAAGCAGTGATACAGACTGTGTGGAGTACCTTGGTTGGTAAGAGGAGTAGCAGGTGGTCTGAGGAATATGTATTAAGACAAAGCGACAAAGTCCTGTACAGGAGATTTTGCTGTTGACATTTTATGTTTTTTTGTTGACTTTGGTTGGTTATATTGCTATCTCTTCAAGAACAGAACAAAGTCTTACATGTTTGTGCAACGTTAGCACAATGGGGCCCCATCTTGGAAAAAGCCTCTGGGATGCTGCTATTACCACAAATTAATAGTGGTAATGTTCATAATATCTAGTTTTAATTGTAGTGAAGGTTCCTTCAGAGAAAAGAGAAGCATCTGAAATAGTAGAATAGAAAAATTAGGTAAAATGCAAAAAAACCCTATGATCTGTTGCATGCATTGCTTCTTAATTGTGTGTGTATTTTCTAGTTCTTTTTGTACAGTGCCATTTTATCTGAGTGCATATAACTGCATGAGACTCTGATACAAGAGTTTTTATCAGCACATATTATGATTTGTACTCTGATGGTAGCAATGGTGACTACCAGAGTGGTTTTGGTTTTATATAATCCTGGCTTGCAGTATTGTAATTCATTTGCTGTCTGTTTTGCAGTGCAGAGAAGTGACATAAAATCTGCACATAGACTTGTTTGGCTTTTTCTTCCCTACAAGTCATCAAAGTGCCGCTGCCTGGGCTGCCACCCACTCCTCTGCTTGCATACCTGCTCATTTTCCTCTGAGGCACTGATTTGTTAGTAGCCTTGGGTTTTTTCCTCATGTTTCAGTGTTACAAGTGAAATTGAGGTGCATGGTAAATAGAGATGAACTTGGTTACATATAGCTAATCTGTGAAAAATGCAGCTTGTTTATGTCTAGAACTTGGGTCAGGTTTTAATTGTGTTGTCAGAGTAGCTAGCACTTAAATAGTTTCCCTCTCAGTATAAAAGGATCTGCTATTTTCTTTTTCTGGCACTAACAAATAATATATGCTGTATGTATAAATTTAAAGTATGATAGGTCTAGAAAGCCCTACAAACCTTTAACTACTTGCAAATGCTCTCAGTTTTCTTTTGACAAAATGAGTCTTTTTTTCCCTTTCAGTAATGTATATGTTATGGCATATCTACAGTGAACCTCTTTCTCATCTGGTTGTCGCTGTTCTGAGTAGACAGAAAAGTTTGCTTCACCTGAGGCAGAAAGTAACATTTTCATATATTTTGAATTATATTTTTAAGAGTCTAGCAGCTGTAGGAGCCGAAGTTCAAGTCAGTGATCACTTCACAGTGCTGCCTCATTCTTCCACCTCAGACTGCCTTACATAGCCTGAATCAGGTTTTTGCCCTGATCTTTATCCACAGAGGTTGTGTGAGTAACAGTGTCTACTTTTCTTACTTAACTGCACAGCGTCATCGGATTTGGCTCTCTTAACTGCAGTTCAGGTGAAGGATATGATGGCAAAGTATTTATTGTTTCTGTGGTTATATAATGGCATGTTCAGTTCTAATAATTTCAATTCAGGTAATGTATTAACTGATTAATGTTGTTTAAGTCAGTGGAAAGGCAGCTTCACTGGTTTCTTTGAGGGGGAATACCAGGAGATGGACCAGATGACTATGAAGTCTGTGGTTTGCCTGGTGGCAGGCAGCCCTCAGCAGTAGCAGGGAAACTGTGGGATACACAGTAATCATCTGAAGAAATCGCATTTAGAAATGGGTGCTAATCTGTCAGCAGGAGGGGTTAAATGTCGGTTATTGGCTTGTTCTGTGGTTTGAAGAAGTTTTTATTGTGGATTTTTGAGTTGTCTGTCTGAGCCAGGACTTCCCAGAAAACCCTTTGCCTTCATCTCCATAACTTAACCAAACCTAAAATTCTATCCCTATTTCTAGTAAGACTAATTAAACTGTAAAAATTATGTCAAATGTCCTTCCTTCTGTAATGTCAGCTTTGCCTAGGGTACATGTAGCTAGAGCATAATTATAAAGTGTAAATAGGTTTTTCCTTCTGCTGATACTGTTTGCATGTTTTAAGAGAAACTGTTGCATTAAACTTACTTGGAATAGGAGAAAAATCAAGGATAGAAACTATGTCTTGACTTGATTCGATTTGATATAAAACAGGAATTGTGAGATCAATTGCAGTGTTCTAACTACAGAGGCAAATTTGCTTATTGATAGTGGGGCTACTGTTATTATTCATAAGTATAAGACATGTGGATCTGCACAGTCATTGCTTGAGTGAAAATTACTGATAGTGGAGACTTTCACTTAGCTGGTCAAGCCCACCTTAGTCCTGACAATTTTTAGATAATCTCCTTAATGTTTAAATATTTTCAGCACATATAAAGCAAAAGCACAGTGAGGGGTGGATAGGGCTGTGTTCATCTTTTCTTTTTTACTGCCTTTTCAAGTACCTTTTAGCTTTCCTGCTGAATGTGTGACAGTTATTAGAAAAAATAAATTGTACCATGGATATAAAAATATCCCATGTGATGAAAGTGGCTTTGGATCCCAACTGACTTTGTATTTTGTTTCTTCTTCCAGCTCTTGTTTCTGTTTCTCAATTTTGAATCCTCTAGTTTTTAATAGTTACAGTGTTAGAGTGAATTTTAAGATAAAAGGAAAATTTAGGAAATAAGAAAACATAGACCATGTCTATTAGCAAATGATGTTCTTAGTAATTCAGTATTCTCTTCAGTCCCGATGGATTTAAAGGTAAATAACATGGAAAATTAGTTGCAGCTACAGTTGATTTCTTTGTACAAATACTTTGGTATGCATAAATACATAAGAAATTAAACAGCTGGCACAGGGCCTCTGGTTTTGTCCAAACCTTGAAGCTAGGAGTATGATTTTTATCCATTAATTTACAAGAATAAGAGCTAGCTCTAGGAAGAAGTTCTGTAAAATGTGCTATTAGGAGGAGTGTGCTTCTGCAAGCTGATGGAAAGTGATTTTATACCACGAGTAAAGATGAGCAGTAGTGGTTACTGTGTTTCTCTTTAAGTCTGTCTTTCAGACTTTTCTGAATATTGCAAATTAATCTGCCATAAAACTATAAAAAAAACTATTATTCACCAAAATGTGAGCACAGGT
Source organism: Forpus xanthops (assembly GCA_032466535.1). Lineage (NCBI taxonomy): Eukaryota > Metazoa > Chordata > Aves > Psittaciformes > Psittacidae > Forpus > Forpus xanthops. The sequence continues at coordinate 35,630 of JASSUY010046589.1, read as the reverse complement.
CCCCTTTTGTTGAGGGGATGGTATTCCTTAGTCTTAAGTGTTTTTAGAGAGCTGTTTCTATGTAGTTCTTATTTCTGTTTCCTCTCTGTGGCAGACATTCCCAAAGCAACGAGTCATGCTTTTCTCTCAGTAGAAGGCTTGAGGCAATTTAGTGTGTATTGCCAGGGTTTCTCCTGCCAGCTCTCCATCTTCAGCAAACCTCTGCAAGATACTCTTTTCCGCTTTTTTTGCAGATAGTTTCAGGCATCTGGAGAGAGAAGGGAAGGAGAACTAGTTTCAGGGTAAATCACAAAACAGAAGCAAACTCAGTGGATTATGCCATACTCTTTAAAAAAATGTAGCTCTCTGCAGTGACTTCAACCTCCTTTGAAATCCTTAAGACGGTCTAGTTTTGCCAGAGGAGTCCATGAATTGCATCCTTTGCGAAAGGTGCAAAGAAGAAATGCCCCATGCTGATTGTACTCTATGTGGTTTCTCCATGGTAGAAGAAAAGCCAGAGAGGCCATAGAGAGACCTCTGCATTTCAATAGGTAGCCATGTATAATGTACATTTTCTGTCTCGTTGAGCTGGCGGTCGCCAGGAGTATTTGATCTCGACCCAGTGTGGTTTTGTGCAGGGTATCTTATGTAGGTATGTACAGCTTCCCCCACAGATTGGGAAGATACGTTGTTAGAAGTTGTTTCTCCTTTGCTGGCGACTCTTCCATATAAATACAGTTTAAAGATGGAGTAGTATGTTGTATTCTGTTTCATGATGCATCACTTATAGTACTGGCAATCAAAGTCTCAGGATGGGAAATAATAAAATTGGATCCAAGAATTACTTATTATGATTTCCTGGATACTCGCTCCTCCCAGCATCACTGCTGCAGAGGACCTTTAAAGATATGGCTGTGCCAGTATCTGACCCAGCTTTGTACCAATTAATTACTTAATACCACTTTTTCTTTCTATGTAGACATCTATATGGAAAAACATTTGCATCAGCTTATGTAGTGTAATAAAGACTATTAAAAACTAATACAACTTTTGTACATATAGTGCCTATAATGAAAGTTATGTGTTAATTTGGGAAGGTGCACAATAGGGGTATTGTAATTTAGCAGTGACTGACACGTCTTTCAAACCTCCCAAGTAGGTTGTGCTATAAATTTAGTCTCTTGTTTTGCAATTGACATTTTGCTAGTGGGTGGCTAATTTGAAGGGAAATAGACCAGAGATCTAATATTAATAACCTGATAGCTTTGTGGATATTTTAAGTCTATTTTTCTGCTTATTTATAGGCATATAGCATTCATCTATACTGTGTAGCCTTCTCTGCATATATGTTTAATTCTGAAACTTTTGCTTTAGTAACATTCATGCTTATGTGCCTTTGCAGTCAAAAGCTAAAAAGCAATTTGGTTATACATCTCAAAACCACTATGAGGATGATGATTTCAAAGTAATGGCACTTAAACTCTTTTAAAAAAAAAAACTTGCTCCTGTAGTAAGGCCTGAGAGGAAAGCCAACAATGCATTGTCTACATCTCACCTTAGTTTGAGAGTCAAAGCAGTGTTAATACTGTATGTTTTCCTGTGTGTAAATTAAAATGTAGGGCAGTTTTTAAGCATCCAGTGGAAGTGGGTAGCTCATAGGCAAACTGAAGAGAAGTAAAATAAGAAAGGGCATGTCAAAGAAGCTTGATCCTTTGGGATTAGAGTAAAATGTGCATTCAAGTGCACATCGCTTCTCAAAGCGTACGTTACTATACCAAAGAGACATTATGTTCTGGTTTTCTCTGATGGGACAAATTTCTTCACCTTGCCTCCTGCCTTCTTTCTTGCAGTTATGTTTAATCTGTAACTTAAAAAGCATGTGTGGTACTTGTCCTTGTCCTTTTTATGAATTCTTAAATGAATTTATAACAAGATAGGAGGATTATGTGAGAGATGCATCATGCTTTGCATGTGCTTGGTATTTTTAAATCTTTGTTTTGTCACATATACAAACATTTTAAGATGCATTCAACTGAACTTGATAGAGCAGTGCTGTGGTACCCCAGTCTGTGACTGCTGGCTGCAGAATTTGTGTATGTTGTCTTTGCATCTTTTCCCTCTTGTGCAACTAACTTTGCTGAGTGGTCAATTCAGGAGAAAAAAAATTGTTTCCCCACTATCTGTAGTTTGTTACTCATTTAGCTAGCTGCCTTAGGAGCTTTAAGCTGTGTCCTAGAAGATGCTTGCTGGATTAAAACCCTGCAGGCTGTTATCTGTGAAATTGACCAGTCAGGAAAGCATCCGCAGTGCCTTCAGCCACACACTGCATCTTCTGCATCTGTTGTGTGAGGAAAAGCCCATATTAGTTCCGAAGATCCAACAACACACGTGTACTTTGGAGGACAGCATGCTACAGCTGTTTGCTTGTTGGAGGGCATGGTTATCAGTGGTAGAGGAAGCATAGCATGGGGCTTTGAGCTTTCATAGTTCTCCTGGCAACTGCCAATGTCCTTCCAAAACTGATGAGAGCTTTGTATTGTATTTTTGCTGCCTATCTGCCCAAAGCTGTGTCTCTGCTTAAGTGTAGTTTGTATTGTTATTGTTGTGAAAGAAACAACTATGGATATACAGAATTTCTGCAGTAAACTGCTTCCTTCCATTTTGTTGCAGATACCCAAAGATTTCAATTTTAAGGGTTTTTCTTTATTTTTTTCTGGCTCTTATGTACTTCACTGTGCATGGTACAGCGCTGGGCAGAGAACCAACTCGAAGCAATTGGTTGTGTTTCTGATACAGCAAGCTTAGCTGGAGAGATTGGTGTTTGAGGCATCACGTGGGATCCAGGCCATTTCAAAAACTGTAAGGTTCAGTTATTATCCATTGATAAAATTCAGCTGGTAGTGTTTGTCCAATTCACAGTGGTCTGAGGAAGAACTGACACCATGAAAGCACACACATACTCTAGTGATGAGAGTTGTCTATGAATGCAGATAATGATGCCCGTGTTTAAACTCTGCAGGGCACTTGAAGCATGATTTCTCTCATACCGCAGTCAGCTTGAGGCATGTTGGGAGTGACTGTCAGGGTTGTTTTGCAGCTTTTAACCCTTCACTGTGTATTTTTCTCACTCTTGTTACATGACTGTACTTGGTTTTATGTTTAGTTCTAGACTCTGGGAATATAGTGCCTATGCATGTGCTTATTGCATGTTGTCCTGTATGTAACGTAGCTCTGTTTATTTCACTGTAATCATGAGAATCCATCATAAGGTATGTGCTTAATCTGCCAAGATTTATAGACAAATTTTAAGATTCCATAATAGTTTAGAAAAGATAATCTTACAAGCCGCCTCTTTCAGGTGGCATTTTCAAGGTTTTCTCCTCTGCTAAGAATCATATCTGCATCTGGGCCATCCCACTTGTCCTTGTGATATTTGCTAATATTTTCTATCAAAAATATTGAACCATTTTTGCAAAGTATTAGTATATCAAGCCACAACACTTTAAACTTTTTAAAAAATACCTATATGCCAGTCCTGGTACTGCAGGGAAAATGTCTGTCAAGCACTGTGCACTGGAAATACTATTTCTGTGCAAAGTGCTCATGTATTGAACTTCTGCTTATCTACCGACACATTCAAGGAACTTCCAATGCCCTGTGAAGAATTGCAGGCAATGGCAATAGTCCCATTGGCTGGAAGTAAAGAAGTTAATGAGTAACTGTCACACCTACCTAAGTTTTCAGGTCTGGGACATTCAGTGGCTGTATTTCTTGTTTGGTTTGGATGTGTTGACTTGGAATGTATTCTTCCATCTGAATTTATTTTTGACTTGTTTTTTCTCAAGTGTGTCTAGTACTTCATGAGGATGTGCTGCTTTGGCATTTACATATCTTAGGATGGTATTTTTGTATACAAACACGTAACTTTCAGAAAAACACGAAAAATTAGTGTCCTTTTGCACACATTTTCTTAATCTCATATTATTAAAAGCCCTTTGAGTCTGAAAACTGAGTGATGTAACTTTCTGCAAACATGCACGTTTTTAGTGTAATTGGAAGATATTTAGAGTTACTGTCTTTAGGCCTGTACAGCCAAGAAACCAATTATAGGCATGGTTAGAAAGCGATAGTGTGCATTAGTCAGATTATAACAAGGTTCCAATAATGTAAAATTGCTGCACGACAAATTAGTTTGTATAGATTTTGACAGTTGTTGCCTTTAATAAACTAAATTATTAAGCAACACACAGCTGCAATGCTCCCAGAATTGGAGAAAACCAGACTTGTGTTTCCTTGTCAAAATCTTTTCCATAGAGTAGGACTGCAGGCACTGGTGAGCCTGATTTGAGTTATTTGGTTGACTTTGTGACTCTGTCTGTCCCAAGATGATTTTTGTCTCTGTAAATAGATGATAGATTACACAACATCTACTCCAAATACCTTGTCAGGCACCTTTTTTTTTGCTGTTAGTCTGATGGATGTATTCACAGTCTTTCAGGATTTTGTTTTTTTGTTGTTGGTTTGTTTGTTTCAGTGTAATTTATGAAAAAATTGTGACTAGGTTAATGCTGCCTGTTTATTTCCACTACGAACCTGAACCAAGAATTTAACTTGAGTCTCCTGAGAGAGTGCAAGAGATGTGTGTTGTAACTCCATATACCTATTGAATTGCAACTTTGAAACAGAAGAACTTGTCTTTCCCTTTAGTAAAATGTTACTACAATACTGTAAGCGAAAGCAAAATCTACCTAAATTCGGGAAATCAGGCTACTCACTCTGTAGCTTTATTATGGTTTCAGGTCCTGAGCTGTGTTCCAGCTGCAGGCTTAAGATGTATTGTGGCTGTCAAATGATGTTTCTATGTACACGGGTGAGTCACTATTTTAGTGATACGTACTTTAATTAGGTATGACATAATTACGATATAACCTGCTTTTGGTCCAGTTTAGGTCCCACTATTTTTAACATGCATAGACAAGCAAATTAAAGTCCAGTTTGAAGTGTGTGCTCCATCCCAAAAGTGCCACTTGATATTTATTCCAAAGGAGCTGAGGCTTCTGCAAGACATGGTCACTGCCTTGCAGATCATCTCTTCCCCTGTCATAGTCCAAAAGCAGCAAGGACAGACCTTCTCTCTGAATGTCCTTAGCTGTGGTTGCTTGAAGTGTTTCATCTCTCACACTTTTCTCCTGAAAGAACATGGTGGCACTAACTCAGTGGGGTGAATGGAAAGGTGAAGGCTGTTTGTATTGTTTGTGGTGTGAGTGAACCTCTCTGTTCACGAATGCACAACACTGTAAAGCTCAAAAACCTATCTGCTCAATGTACCATCGAAGCTCATCTAGATGTGCACAATAGTGCTTCCTTGGTGTGCCCCTCAGCAGCTAATCAAATATAAGACTTTCTGAGCACCATCAGTGTCCTCTGAAAATATCCTCTGCGCTTATTAAATTGCTAAAGATGAATTATGAAAATGGCAGTAGATAAGGAAGAGAAGATATGCGTTCACTTGGGGAATTAATATTGACTTTAGGTAGTCAAGGTAGAGCAGTAGTGTTTTACAGATAAAGATCTTAAACTTCATAGTTTCATTTTCAGAACCTGAAATAACTGTTTTGCTCACAAGTAATGTTTGAATAGTACAGTTACACTTGAAGATGCAGTAACACTGAAGCTTTGCTTGTCTTGTAGCGTTTTAATCCATGTGTATGTTTTTCAGGATCTGAGTAGATTCTCTCATGGGTGAGTCTCTTTTATTGGACTGTTAGTGGTTTTGGAGTCTGCCTCTGTGATGTGTTCTGAAATTACCGTGCCTGCTATTATCAGGGAAATACCACTTTTATCATGTTTACTTTGTGATCATAAATATAATTCAGTGAATTGCGATCTTAAACTTTGCATGTGATAAATGCTTTATTGTCAGTTTAACTTCTGATGCTATGTTTGGTTGTGCTGAGTGTAAGCTTCAAATTACAACAAAATACTTAGCAATCAGTGCAATCCTACTTGAAAATTAAATAGATTTGCTTACATTTCATTACATTTCATAAAGCAACTCTAAGTAACTGACATGAATTTTTCAATACAAGGCTTTAGTTTTCTCTAAGCTACCACTCCTGTTGGTTGTGTGTTTTTCTCAAGTGTGGCAAAAAAGGGATCTGTGGTACTGTTTGCAGAGTCAAAATGGAAAAGCAAACGTGTCTGTAGACGAGTCAACCGTTATTTTGTTAATGCATTGCTTGGATTTCACTTTCTCTGCTGGTGACATTTGTTGGTTGGATGGTCTTTGAAATAGAGGGATTAGAGGGAATAAGTTGTAGCAAACAGATCAGATATCTCGGTGGTAACATTTGGGTTTATGAAAATGAAGAATGAGAAGCAGACCAGAAATTATGCTGCACTCATAGGACAGACTGAAAATAAGGCCTTACTCATGCAGAGCTCTCTGAAGATCCAAATGTATGCATTTCTTTAAGTTCAAGAGAAAGACATTTTTTATATGTCAGTTTATACTGAATTCTGTTTCTCTACATGCACATTTCATTGCCTTAATATCAGTCTGTTATAGTAATACGGAAAGAAAACAACATCAAATGCTATTAATAGGTATTCTGGTGGGGAAGAAAGCAGTAAACAATACTTCCTAAATGTAGGTAATTTCTGTCTCCCCAATGGGCCACTTTCAATTTATAAAATGCACATTGGTACTTTTATATGAGCATATAATTTTTTTTCCCCTAACTATATGTGATATCAAAACAGTCAAAAAGCCAAGAGAATCACTCAAGAAAGAAATGTTCCTAGTTTGTTGGAAATAATTTTTTGATTATTTTTAAAAAACTTGCATTGATTTAAGAAGTCCTAGTCTAATAGTAGTAAAGATTTCAGTTACAAGTCATGGAAGAGAAGAATCTATAATAGAAATTGCTGCCCAAAAGCATAGGAAAGTTTTAAGAGATTAAGTCAGTCTCTTTTGAATATTTATATTCCTTTAATTTAGAGAAGTACAAGACACACTCGTCTCTATGTTTCTTTCAGTTAGGAAAATGAAAAAGGTTTGGAAAGAACTGTAGCCACAGAATGGGTAAATAGGACTGTTTGCTGATCAAGGAGCGCACCTTAGTGGCAGGTGAATCCAGTGTGGCCTTCTTGGGTACCCAGCCCTCCTGCTTCACCGGTATCAATCAACTACTACATGGAGGAGAGTGACATTTTCAAAGAATCTTTTTAATTATACCATCAACATTTCTGTTATGTGCCAAAACGAGTGTGATATGTGTAAATGTGGCATCATCACAGGTATTGGTGGTAGCATGATAAAGTTCCTGCTCTGTAATTAATTTTGAAATGGGAAAGTGTATTTTCATGCACACAGATATTTTAAGCTGCAGAGGGAAGATTTCATGCTCACAGTGCACAAATTCATACGGAGTGTGAGCGTTTTAGTAGCAGATACAATTGTTAAGCTTGCCAGTTAGCATCATGTGAAATGTTGTGGATGATTTTGAGAACCCATCTTTGCAGTGTTATCTGGTTTTGTCCTCTCCCTGAAGCTTCTCAATCTTTTCAGCCCTTCCCCTCCTGCTTAACTTTTTTGGTTTTGTTTTCCTTTAATGAGACTGCAGATTTGCAGTTTGATTCTTTCAAGATTCTCTGAAATATGTGTAGATAGGCATGCATTTTGTAAGAAAAAGAAATAAAAGACTAAGTGGGTAACTATAAAGCAATCCACAGCATTTCCACAGAATGAAAGTTTCAAGTTTGGATGTAGTAAGGGAAATTCTACCCTATGATTATAGGTAGGCACCCTGTGATGTTGTTCCTTTCATCACATTGCCTAGTAGGCGTATAATTAAATGTGAAGTTTTATCCTACATGCTACTAATCCTGTTAACGTCACTAAAACAAAAAAAAGTGAACATATTCCCTCCATGTAGTCTGTAACTCTTTGCAGCACATGCAATAAATGTTATTTATTAATTTGAAACAGGATAAAAGAATTTCCCGTATAAATATACTGTAGCGGATTCTTTGATGGTCAGATTATGTGGTATAAGCGTCTTCAGGAGTAGATGGCAGTTGGGATCCATGTGAAAAATTACTTTAGTCACTTAGTCATTCTTAAAAGACCTGTTAAGTTTGGCTGTGCATTTAATTCTTGCTGAGCTCTCAGCTCTCTCCATCCCATGGCAAGTTAGTTAACTGTAAGCAGGTTTCCTGTTGCTGTTGTAGGGAGGCTAGTGTAATGATGAATTTCTGGTGGTTTGGGTGTGTTGTGTGTTTGTATATGCTCAGTGGAGAGTTGTGGAGGGGGAAGAAATTTCTCTTTACAGCAGGTTCTCTTGAGGGTGGAGTGGTACACCACTCTCCTGGTTCTTTCTCCTCTTATGCATCGTTTTGGGGGCAGTATCAATTATTTACTTGAAACAGAGTTTACTCTAAATGAATGGAAAATGCTTAATGTAAACTTACATCCTTTGAAGTTTGTATGTTTTAAGTGTTGAAATTTATTGTTCCCTCTTGGTTGTTCAACCGGCATAATCAGCGTAGCCTTTCAGTGGCCTTTTGCACTATTGTTCATTTAGTGTTAAAATTGTATAAGTGTGTTAAATTTTGCTTCTATTTTTTAAAAATTTTATCAAAATAATTGATATATAAAATTAGGTTCATAGAAACACAGTACGTAATAGCCTAGTAGAGAATTGAAATTACATTCATACAGGGTCAGGCTCTTTTCAGTTACCTTGTAAGCTACTCTGAGAAAGTGGTGTTACAGAGGAGGACCAGAATGCTTTTTAAGGCTAGGATGGTGGTACTGGAATGTTTTTCTCAGAAATACAGTAATGAATAAACTAGCTTATTATGAAGAAACTGATGATCTTCACGTGATGCTATGTAGCATTTACTTCTCACACCTCTGGGTTGTGGTATTTATATATCTCATTCTGAAAAGGAGAACAATTGATATGTAAATACTAATTAGACAAATGTTGCAGTTTCCTTATATGTTGTCGAGGCTATTGCTGTTGGTGTTTGTGGCATTCTCCCCTTTCTCGCCCAGGGCTCTTCCTGTAGTTTTGAAGGCTAATGTCCACTCAGATGTCAGGGGCTCTGCAGGAATGAGGAAGAACTTTATTTGAATCTCTTTGGAATTTAAACATATGGAAAATGATTGCTGACCAAAATACTCTCTAGTTCCTCATTCAAAACAAAGAAGAAACATTTCCAAGTATTATTCAGCTTAGTAACAGACTAAATAGCAAAAGGTTTCTTAGAGGTCAGTGATTATTTTAAGGTAATGGAAATTCGGAAATGCTGTGTGCTATTTAAAGCATTTGTTGCCTTCCTTTTTCTTAGTCCTTGTTTTAAGAAGGTGTTTGGGATGTTTCAGTGTTACTTGTAATGTATTTTGTGAGCCTTTATGGCTGGAGTTCAGTATTCACGAAATAGTTTGCTGTTTTCATGATCCTCTTCATTTTGGGCAGCATTATACATTTTACTAATATGTTGCTTGAAGCAAGACATACTTTCTCTTGATGTGTGGATTCTTTTCTTGGGATGCCCAGATAGGGTTCCTGTGCCTCTACATTCAAAGATTTCTCCTTAATCCCTTGGTTTATGTAAAATCGCTATTTAATGAATTGATCTGTAATAAATATTGGTGGTAGGAATAATCACTATGTTATACAAATATGGGATCAGTAATTGTTCTGATCACCATAGGAAGTGTTTGTTTTTAAGTTGCTTGTGGAAATTAATCCCATGAGGATTTTTCAAGGATTTTTTCATAGCACATGTTCTTTGTAATTTTTTTGGTGATAAATTCAGATCCAAAATGGTCAGTTTCGAAAAGGCTGGGTGGTTTGATCATGGCCTTTCATTTCTTGTTTTTTTTTATCTGGCTCTTGAGTTTTGGTTTCATTAACATTAAAATAAGCTACCACATCAATACTTAGCCATTTGTAAACATTAGTCTAAATTCTCATTAAGCTCGCCTTTGTCAATATGGGCAGCCAAAAAGAACAGAAATTCCTTTAAAGCTACTGTTCTATTCTGTGCTAGGATTTTGTTTTCAACTAAAAGAATGAGAAGAGGGTAGAGTTGAAACTGTGTCTCCTAATTTTTTTTTTACATAAATTCAATGCAAGTAATCAAAAGGTAATTTTAATTTTTGTTAAATTATTTTATTATCTGTGTATTGTAATCAGTAGGAAACAATGTTGTTTTAATGCTTTCAATAAAAAGACTAGCAGAAAAATAGCTTTTATCCTTTTTCTGTCCTTTAAAATAAATATTGATAGAAACTATCATAATATGGTTTGTGTTACAGGTGGTGTAATACCAAGGGCTGTACTGCTGCCACATCACAATATTGTGGGGTTTCAGAGTAGTTCTGGTAAGGACACTCAATGATTTATCTATTTATTTGTCATAAAAGTGGACTGATAGTTTGGTACAATTTAGTATTAGTAATTGCAATTACATGCATTTACAGTTTCTGCAGTCCTGAATCTGTGCATTAAGTATTCTTTTATTCAATGGTCTTTAACAGCTCCTTTTGGAGCTGTTACTGTCTCGTGTAAATCCATATTCATTTTGTTGAGGGTTGTTGTGGTATAGCACATCAATTCACAGCATGGAAGTATTAATAAATGGACCTTTTGACAAAGCACCTTGTAAAAATCATATTGCCTACTTGAAGCGTGGAGTCACTATTGCCTTAGTGTGTATTAGGTTTTAAAAATTGGGGGGGGGGGGGGGAAATACTGTGTTTTGATCATAGTCCTTTTTTATTTTCAAGTACTAAAGGCTTGGCTTCCTAAGGAAAGATTTGAATATGTGGTTCAGAGGGAAGATACCCAGACCATGAGCTGTGACTAGTCTCCTTGTCTTAAATTTAATGTACCATTTGTGATTGTTTTCTTTATATATTTGCAGTCTCTCTATAATTTCTTTTAATTTTTCACACTTGCCTTAAGCATATTTTCTTGTCTCTTCTCCAAATGGCCAGAGTTACTTTTTCTAATAAAGCCAAGATTGATTCTGAACCAGTCTATAGACAGCCATGCTTAAGTACTGTGCAAGAGCACAATTGAGTATTTGTCCTTTCAGCAGTGGATAACTGATAATCACATTTGTATCTGTAGAATCTTTAATATATACTGTAATTTAACAAATGTCTTGTGGGTGTAGCAGATGTCTTTTCTTTCTTTTTCTTCCTTTTTTAAAAATCACATTTTCTTAAAGTTTTTGGCAATCTCTATTAGTGTACTATCTAAGGTCTGTAGAGGGCACTCAAAGACAGAGAGAATTTGTTTTAACAAACCTTATATTGCAAATAGACCCCCCGCAAGATAGAGAAGGATATTGCTGACTGTTCTTTATGTCCTTCCTCTTGTAGGGAACTGTTGTAGTGGCTCTGCTCCAACAAATCACTTAAGCAATTGAAGTTGATGGGACTAGAATGTGTTTAAATATTCTTCTTGTTGATCTGTGCCCATGTGTACTTTCACAAGCTCATCACTGTTTCCTAAAAACAAGGTGGGGTTCACAAGAAATTCTTAACGGGAGTCTCTGATCAACCTAAGAAGCTGGTAGTTTGTCATTCTGTGTTGGAGATTTGGGTGGAAGGCGGGCTTGCTTGAGAAGGCTCTGGAGGCTAATAAATTAGGGAAGCAAAAGGTGCTATTTGAAGATGTAAGTGAATTGCTGTAAAGGCTGAAGCCATTTTCCCCTGCTGTCATTGCATTAGATTGGTCTATCTAAAATGTTTGGGCGCCGTACTATTCACATCATATGGTTTCCTGCTTTGTGGGTACATTATACCTTGAGCATGCACGAATCATGCATGTAGGCTTACATTAGAGAAATGGCATAGTAAAGTTTTGAGAACCATTACTCAAGAATGTTAAATGGCAATTCTGCAAAGAAAAGACATCACAGCTTTATAAATATTGTAACAAAAGAAGGATGATGGGAGCTCTTTGGAGTCTGAGAAATACTGAAAATTCTTCAAAATGTTGTGAGCAATTTGTGCAGTGCCTATTAAAGTATAATGTCATGTGGGGAAGTCATGGACTTCTTCCTCTCTATCATCTCCTTATTTTCAAATAATGCTTCTGTTACTGGAAATGTGTTAGCAGAATTTTTCTTACGTGGAACCTGTTATTCCGGTGTTTGAGGTAAAGATAACTTAATATGGTGTGTTTCTTTTTGTGAAAAGCCATCCTATCTCATTTGTTCAAATCTGAAGTAGCAGAACTATTCCTGTGATTGCTTAATTCTGCAAAAGATACAGTAAAGGTCATTTGTGGGACAAGTTGAAGACCATTTCAGTGCAACTGCCTATGTAATGGTAGTCTGCAGTTATAAGACATGGTGTATTTCCATCTGCTGATACTTTAACTTGACTAAGCAAAACTTTTTTCTCTACACAAAGCTATGGCCATATTTCTAGCTGCACCAGTAGAGAAGACTCTTTAATTCAAAATAAAACTTTCTAGTGGGGAACAGGGGGTTTTCCTATTACGCAGATGATGTATCCTCAGGTTTTCAATAGTTTGCTTCAAAGGGCATTAATTAAAAAATTAGTGAGAGCAGATGTCTGATTTTGTCCTGAGCAGTCAGAAAGAAGAGGAAATGTCCTGGGTTTGAACTTTTTATCTTAATTGGATCCTTTGTGACTCTCAGCCCATTTGATAAGGATTTCTTCAGTAGACTGCTTCTACTGTAAAAAGCCAACAGTTCTAAATATTAAGGGTTTTATGCATGTGTCTAGGCATTCATGCAAGCATTTGCATACAGCTTTGAAGGATGCTTCCCTCCAAAACAGAAACTTTGTATACAACAGGCTGCCTCGGTGTAGCTTTTCTATATCCCATGTTCTATACAAAAAAACAGAAATAGTGTTCTTTTAAACCGTCTTTTAATACTTTTTTTCTCAAGCTTGTTGTGTATCCCTCTACAGGTGTGTTCAGGTTTCATTTACTAGTTGGACTGTCTGTACAGTGCCAAATTACCAAAAGAACATTACTCTTCTTTAATCTTCCAAGGTCATCAATGCATTTGGTTCTGCAGATACAGATGACTACAACGTGCAGGAGCAGTCTGGGGCTGTGTTATGAGAGGCATGTTTATTGGATCTCTGGGAATTTTTTCTTTGCAGTAGTATAAATATGCTTATAGACTTAAACTCTGATGAAGCATCAGAACTTGGCATTCATTTAGAGTTGCCCTTAGTCACTTAGTTTGAGTTAGTCAACTCAATGGAGTTAAAATATTACATTTTCAACTAACAAAGAAGCTTGTTTTTATTTTCAGTGTATTCTGTAAGAGGCTGTTCTTGGTGATTCAGATATTGGAACAGCTCTCAAGTAAAAAAAAATAGGGTATATTGCAGGGTATGGAAGATCTGTTGAAGGATGGTGATTGTATTGCGTTTCTTTTCTGTGTATTACAGGCAAATCTCAGCACGTATACTATTCTTAATATTCTGCCAAAAGACCCTTGATACAGCTTCATTTAGAGAAAAAAAAAAGCAGATGCTGAAGGCAGGAAGGGATACCAACTCAATATCTAGACAAACCTTTGGAGGCACAAATGAGTATTTTATTAAATGTAAAGATATGGTGATTGGATGTCTGCATCGCAGGTGATTAACATAGCAGAGGTGGTTTTGTTTACTTCTGTCCTGGCAAGGGTCTCAGGTCTGCAGCTCAACTTCTTGTGTAGTTGAGTGTCCAGTAGAAGCTGAGGCTGGGGTTATGCAAGTCAGTTCATTGCTTCTCTCATTTTTTTCAGTTGTTGTCTTGCTGCCTCCTGGACAGTTTGTGGCAGAGGCAATGACTGCCATGAGAGACCAGCAATGACAGAATGGTGGACCAAGAGTGCCCAATCTTTTATTTATTGAAATAGAAGTCATTTATTTCAATAGAAGTAAAGCAGTATTTTGCCTTTACAACCCATACCAGCATTCTTTTTAACCTGCCTCTAAGCTGCTCATTTCCAGAGCTGCCTCAGGCACATGCCTGCTTGACCAGCTGCATTGGCTGGTGCAACATCTCCGAGATGTTGCTTGGGTTATTGTTGCTTTATTTTTCTGATAATATTGTAACAGATTGCATGTGTATTGCAGGTTGGTATGTACAGCAGTGAAAGAAGAATTGGGAATTTTACATTGCTCTCACTTTTTCATTATTTTAGGTTGTAAATAGAAAATAGGACAAGTACTCGATCACACTGTGTCACAACTGAAGATGAATTATTATGTACTGTCCGTGGCTGCAATCAGTCATGTTCATGAATGGCCTTGCCTGATCTCCTTAGGAGAACTTAAGATCATGGATATTAAACTCTTACTTGAGTAATACGTGTTTTCAGTTGAGCAGATAAGAGCAGCTTTGACTCTTTGAATACCAAGAAGCATGTTTGTCAGACAGTGCTTGTGTTTTCAGTTATTTCACAGGTTTTGAGAGGCACATCAACTTGCCAGAAAAGGCAAACACATCACATCCTGCTCTTCATTAGAAGTCAGTTCCAGTAAGGCTTGTAAGTGATTTAGGTGCTTCTGGTAAATTTAGCTACCCAATTTCAAAGCCCATCTGAGGTTAAGTCTTTAGGTGCTAAAGTAAGTGGTTAATTCCTGATCCACTTTAACCGTCCTTTTTCTAAAATTAATTTGTAAGCATTAAATCTTAATTAGTACATCCCTCTTTTCTGAGGTATGCTCTGATTCAACAATTTCTTCCTGCTAATTAGTCTTCAATTATAAAAAAATTAGCCGGGGGGAAGATGGTTTCATATACAGCCTTTTTGCACTTGATCTTGTTTGGTAACTAGTTTCTGTCATTTAAGTTCAGGCACTGCAACTTTATTATTCTTGAGCAAAAATGTGCTGCAATTCTAAGCTTTTAAAGATTCAGAGGTTATTTGCCCTTTTAATACTGTTGTTGTATTTGGGTTTTATTTGGGAGTAAAGGAAAGTTGTGTTATAGGTGATATCAGAGTATTTGAAAGGATGTCTTTTTTTGCGCATTAGCTGTCTAATAAGGCAGGGATAGTGAGGAGTGTGGGAGTAGGCATACCTAATATAGATTCACACATTGGGATTTTTTTTTACATTCTTGTGAACGGTTGCAGAAGCATGTTGTCTATTTGGTTTTGTGAAGGGGGGTGGGGAGATGACTTTAATTTTTATTTTTGAAGGTCCTGAACTCATAATGGTTATTCACCTGCAGATTCCCACAGGCTCATTTCAGGCAGCTTTAGAAAACAGGGCTGGATGTGAAAATGCTTGGGTAAAGGAAGGAGTTGAATTTTTAATCTGAGGGTAAACTTTCTTAAGCTTTCTTTGAAACTCTCCATTCATGCATAATACTGCAGTCAATCATGACTTACATGTCCTTAAATCTTTCGAGGTGAACATCTTGGGGCTAGAAAGAACTTGTTAGTTTGTACTTAATATATTTGAGACTTTAGGATATCTTTCATATCTGTAGAGGACTTTGAACACTAAATATGGTAAATGTTAGCACATATTTTCATACCAAATTCTGCTGACCAACTGCAGTTAGATTCTCAACATGTTTAATATCTGTTAATAGAGAAAAACATATCTAAAGTACAGAACATTTCGACTGTTAACATTTATAAATACCATTCTACCTGTTTGCCGTGTGTCCATAACTCATGACTTATATTAGCCTTGTCCCAAATAGTCAGAACTAATCAGATGCTTTTATTAAAAAAAAAAAAGTCACAACAAACCGCTGCATTCTTATTACAATTAATTCATTGCCTTCCCAATCTGAAGGGCGCTGTTCGCTTTTTCTTCATCCCAAGTGAAAGATTTAATGAATATGTATGTCTTTCTTTTCAGTAAGTAGCAAGTTCTGATGTAGTTGCTTTGATTGCTGGCCACTAAAGCTGGAGTTATATCCTTCATTGTTAACAGTTTATATGTTCTTGACTTGGGATTGTAATGAATTGTAACTGAAGGATCTTCTCCATGTCTTGTGAGGTTGTTTGTGTTTTTTCCTTTTTTTGACCTTATGATGGTATTTCCTAACAGGGGTTTTACATTTCATCCTTCATTTTTCAGAAGCAGCAGACTCGGAGCTGTTAGTATTCAGCAGAATATCTGCCTCAGGAAAAAAATAGCAACTTTCCTGAGCTCACAAAGGAATTTCAGAAAAATTATTTGTTATCCCCAAACTAGATGCTGTCAGAGTAAATAATTCCAGAACTTCTTTTCTTGCAGAAAAGCCATACATGACTAGGCTTAACAGTGGGGAAATAAGATAGAATCATAGAATAGTTAGGGTTGTAAAGCACCCCAAGATCATCTAGTTCCAACCTTCCTGCTGTGGGACACCTCGCATTAAACCATGTCACCCAAGGCTATGTCCAACCTGGCCTTGAGCACCGCCAGCGATGGAGCATCCACAACTTCCCTGGGCAATCCATGGCAGTGCCTCACCACCCTCACAGTAAAGAACTTTTTCCTTATATCCAATCTAAATTTCCCCTGTCTAAGTTTGAACACGTTGCCTCTTGTCCTATCGCTACAGTACCTAATGAAGAGTGCCTCCCCAGTATCCTTATAGGCCCCTTCGGATACTGGAAGGCTGCTATGAGGTCTAAACGTAACCTTCTCTTCTCCAGACTGAACAGCCTCAACTTTCTCAGCCTATCTTCATACGGGAGGTGCTTCAGTCCCCAGATAATCCTTGTGGCCTTCCTCTGCACTTGTTCCAACAGTTCCATGTCCTTTTTAAGTTGAGGACACCAGAACTGCACACAGTACTCTAAGTGAGGTCTCATGAGAGCAGATTAGAGGGTCAGGATCACCTCCTTTGACCTGCTGGTCACGATCCTTTTGATGCAGCCCAGGGTACGGTTGGCTTTCTGGGCAGCAAGAGCACACTGCTGTCTCATGTTCATTTTCTCATCAGCCAACACCCCCAAGTCCTTTTCCTCAGGGCTGCTCTGAATCTCATCTCTGCCCAACCTGCAGCTGTCACTGGGATTGCTCTGACTGAGGTGTAGGACCTTGCATTTGTCATGGTTAAACTTCATCAGGTTGGCATCAGCCCACCTCACAAGTGTGTCAAGGTCCCTCTGGATGGCATTCCTTCCCTCCAGCATATCAACCAAACCACACAGCTTAGTGTCATCTGCTGAGGGCACACTCAATCCCATCGTCCATGTCACCAACAAAGGTGTTGAACAAGACCGGTCCCAGCACCGATCCCTGAGGGACATTACTTGTTACTGGTCTCCAGCTGGACATTGAGCCATTGACCACAACTCTTTGCGTGCGGCCATCCAGCCAGTTCTTTATGCACTGAGTGGTCCACCTATCAAATTGATAGGTTATTTCCGTTTAGAATAGATCAAACCCTCTTCACTTGTGAATAGAGTACCTCATTACTGTCTCTTTTTTTTTTCTCTAATCAAATCACATGCTTATATCCCCAGCACTACAGAAGTTGTGTGCTGTGCCAGACAGTCCAGGAACTTTTCTAAAATAATGCAGGATTTAGGGAAGATGCTCGTACACAGAGAGCAGCCCCTTCCCCTGGATCTTCCATGGCAGGAAATGCTTCTCTTGCTCTTTTCATGAGGTTAGTATTATTTATAGGGTAGTTTTGTCAAATTCTCTGCTGAAAATAAAATCTACACTTAATACTAGCTTTGTCAGTGCTAAAAAACCTGAGGTGAGAGTGTTCAGGCTCATATGCCAAGGGCAGGTCAAGTGAGTGAGTGAATCCCTTGTTAGGAAAGGTCATGTTCATGTAGCTGTCTGGGGCCAGACTGATCTAAGTGCATTTGGTCCTAGTTTTGCTTTGGGCTGTTCACTGGGAAAGACAAACCAGGTCCCAAAGACATGCAGAAATTCACAGTAATTGCCTGAATAATGATAGCAACCGTAATAAAACATTAAAACCTCTCATTTCACAAAAAAGACACAATTCAAAGTCATGAGGCAGTGGTGGCCTCTAAAAAGTGCTTCAAAACTTTAAAGCTTAGACTCTACCAAAATTCATTGCTGTTTGTTTGAATGCTGTTGGGTCTCCTGGGCAGGGACTGCTTGATTCCCCACGTGCTCAGCAGGGCATACTGCAGAGGAAGACTTGGGATCTTTGTGTTACTTTTGGTTATGGAAAAATTGCAGATGTGCAGTGTGGAATGGGCTTCACCAAAGAGGTGCCCAGCCTGGTGTTTAATGTGAGTTATAGGTGTCAGCATGGTGCAGAGTGGTGCCATGAGAAGATACTGGTTGGCTCTGGCAGAGGTGCTGCTGTTCCAATTTCTGCATTCTGTCAGATGCTGCTAACTCCAACCTCTGCTGTACTCTTACTCTGCGTAGGTGTAACTTCAAATCACCTCAATTTGTTGTTGTTATGGCAGCATTAAAAAACCTTGCCAACCAAGAAAGAGGGAACCCATTGTGGTAAATACACTGAAGCGAGTCTGACAAAGGCCTTTCTCCTGCAAGCACTTTAGGGCATGACTTGAGGGCACAAGGCTAAACAAACATGGACAAATAAAATGAACAGAGCTTAGTTCGAGTGGAAATCACTGTTCTAAAGATGAATTTTTTTTTTTTTTTTCAACCATCAGGGTTTATTTGTGCAAAACGTTAGCAACTTGTGTAGCACTGGAAAAGTGGTGAAAGAAGAATGTAGAAAAGGAAGTGACTGAAGGTAGTACAGATAAAGGCAGCCCCTTTGATTGTGGTTGGAGAGATGAATTCAGGAGTGCAGAGTACGTGTAGGCAGTGCAGGGTGAAGAGGTGAAAAATAGGGCAAGTGTGTGACCACAGGCTGAAGATCGTATGTCAAATTGAGATGAAAGCCAGAAGATGGATCACCAGCTTGGGAAAGATAGTAGGTACAGCAGATAGAAACTGTAAAAGGGTAACGATATGGGGAAATGGAAGAAGAGTCCATCCATCTGTATGAAAAAGTCCCCAGTCAAAATAGAGACACTATTGTAGGAGTGCAGAGATACCTTTCCACAAATGATTGTAAAACTACATATGCTGTTTTATTGCCATCAGGTAGCAATATAAACTATTTAAGCATAACAGAGTCGGACCAGGTTACATGGTCACTAATCACTGTTCCACAATTAGATTTCCAGAATTACACATACCAACCAACCCAAAACCACAGATAGTTGAAAACTGACTAATTAAGAAAGTATGCCCAAACTTCAGTAGTTTTCCACTGATAAGTAAGTAGCATCAGTCCAAACTCAGAATGAATAATTTTTTTTTGTAAGCCATCAGTATGCAGGTCAGCAGCAGCACCATAGTGAAAAACTGTGTCACTGTTAGTGCACCAGTATCCATCAGCTAGAGCAATTGATGTAGATGTAATCACTGTCTCTAATAGAAATAAAGTCAGGGTAATGGAACATTGTCACAGGATCAATGTCTCCTCTTTTGAAAATAAACCCCCTCAGCTTTGCCTTTGCATTTATGTACCAGCAGGCAACGACATCATTCAATTTAATTGACACAATCCCTTAGAACCTTGAATGATCTATTGTGGGAACATCAGGAGCGATGTATTGGAAAAATGGTATGTTCTTGATCAGGTTTACAGGTCTTGTTATTTGGTGGGTCTTCCAGCAGTGAAAATGAAAATAAATCAGCTAAGAGCAGAAACAGCACAGTCTGGAGATCTTTAACTCTGTTTAACAGTTTAATTTCTATACATTTTTGATCAGAAAGCTCAAACCATAATTCTTGTACTTATTTTCAATAGTGCATGGTCACAAATAAAAGGCGTTTCTAGGACATTGCCGCTCCCCTGCCTTAGTCTCAGCAGAAGCTCTTGATAGGGCTCATTTTGACTGACTCAAGAGCTCTTCTCAATCCATTATTTTCTCTGAAATTTTTACACAGTTCAATCCAAGCAAGGATTAATGGGTGTATTCCCACATTCATCCATAATTAATTTTGTTTGCAAAGGCTTAAATGCAGCATGGGAAAATAGCAGTCATATAGTTGTATGCTTAGAACTGGGTGCTTGCTGAAGAGGTACATTGCATGGGGTTTTAAACAACGTAACAGATAATTCTTCCAGTTTTTGTGTTTCTTGTATATGATTCCAGCAACCTACTGTTATTCTGTATCTAAGTCCAGAGAATATTAGTGCGCCATTATTTTAGCACTTCAAGCCAGATAACAGTTTTACAAAGTCTTCTGGGGACAGGATCTGTTAGTCTGATTGCAAAAGTCTTTATTTAAATTAGGTGTTCCTGAAGAATTCTAACTCTGTCTAAAGGGACATCTTTGTAATGACCTAGGTTTGCTTGGCATTACCACTGTTTCTTTGGTGGCCCCGCCAATAAGAATATTCTTCCTTTTTGGGGTACACATGCCTCTCCCTGGAGTAACAACAAGCATTTGTTTAGTATTTTCGTCCCTGTTACAGGCTTGCGTATATTTAGCATACAGAGCATAGAATGTGACTTTGCCGGACATCTTGTGAAGTAAGCAATACTGGCCAAACCTGTAATGCTAATAATAGGGAAGTGCGAATTCTGGTCATCAATCAGAGGCTATCTATTTCTGATCAGTTTTAGAAATGTTGCATTTCCTGCTTTTCTGCTATTGTCATCTGCCTAAATTCTGCACAAGTAGGGCGGTCTAACCCTTAGGCCATCCCATCAAGCCATGGCTTTCTCCTTTCCAACAGAATGCCTTTAGCCTGGATGAGGTGTTTTATTAAGGAGAGTATCATCACGTTTGGTTATATTTCTTGGAGCACTTTAAAAATTATTCAAGTATTGAAAGAGGGTGTTGATTTAGGTTTTTAGCTACTACTTTTGAACCATTTTCATTTCATCCTAATTTGCCTGCATCAGTGCGTCTGTGATTAAAAGCCCTCTCCTTAGCTGCCCTCGGGGGTGAAACGAGAAGCATGGGCTTGGGATCTTGTGGGAATTTGGGGAGGAATGGCTTTGATGAAGTAGTCAAAGTCGAGGCAGAATTTTCTTCTGCTGGTGATTTTACTGGAATATGGGTGCATGTGCTGAGCAGCTAGGTTTGTCTTTTAAGTTTTTAGGAATAGCATATTTGCTTCTCAAGAAAGGTCCATCTCGACTACTTCCATTTCAGTAGGGTTGTAATTGTATTGCAGAAGAGTTGGGTCTGGAAAGAGATGTCTATTTTCATTGTTCCACAAACATTTTGAAAGTCTTTAAAATACTGATATACAGTAATCATTTGCTATTCTAATACAGGGAACAAGGAGGAAAAAAAGTCTCCCCTAAGCACTTCATTTCTTCTTGTGTTGCACTGTAAAACGATCAAAAAGTTGCTTAAGAACTTGGAGAGTGCTGAAGAAAGCGTTGATACCAGAAATATCCCTTAGTCTTCTTTAATCAGTCTATGGGTTTACAAAATATGGCAGCCAGGAATCACTGCAAAATGCCCTATAGCTGTCCAGGAAGACCCTAGAAAGCATGGAACTTTGCAGCTTTGTAGCCATAGCCCTGGAAATATGATACTGAATATACTGTGGCTTGTTTCTCTATGGAAACATCCGGAATCCTGGTCTCCTGGGTCATGCAGCATATGACTTTGAGGAGGAAACTTATAGTTCAGTAATTAAATACTACTTTGCTCTAGGCAAAACCAACAAATGGGCTTCATCTGCAGCTTGTTTTGTAGTAGTACTAAGGACTGTACTTGGCATTTCTGAGGACTGACTACTTATCTAAGTAGGCAGTATATTTAGCTAAGGTTTTCACTGGCTTTGGCAATTTTATTCTTTTCCTTCCTTTCAGGGCTGTAATTCTTGTTCTTCAAAAAATTTCAGACTGGCTTTGTCATCTTGTATGCTTCATACTCTCGAATTGTCACAGAAAGAAAGAGACTGTTGCTATAAATTAGGTCACTAAAGCTGAAGTACAGAATACAAATATTTATCGCCTGAGCTAAGGAAAACAATTCAGACGAGGAGAGGAAAAAGTGGTTTTTTTAGTATTTGGAATTGAAGCTGTATTTTGAGATTAAAAGCAAAGCAGTATTTAGAACATGAGAAGCATCTTGTAGTTTAAATTGCTAGAAGGTAAACTAGCAAAGCTTCATCATGTGGGAAATCAGTAAGAAGGTTCAGTAGGTAGAAGTACAGATTTTTATTTTTTTTGTAAGTTCACATTTGGCATAGATTATCAAACCTTAAAATAAAAAAGGGCACATTTAATTAATAGCAATTTAAATATAGGTAAAAATGCAGAAAATAAGGTAACTTTCATTTTGAGATATATTACAGCAAAGCTTATACATTTAAGTTAAAAATCATTTTCCTTTAAATTCAGAAGATTAGAAAGAGACAGAAATTGCAGATTGTCAAGTAGTAGAACTTTAATAAAGGCTCATTTGTATTGTGCCCAATGCAATATTGCATGGTATCTCTAAAGTGAAAATGTGAAGTAGGAGTGTTTAAAGTAATCAGTTGAAGCGGTTAAAGAAAACTCAACCTTTTTTTTTTTTTTTTTTAAGTATGAGAAAATGTTCTTTTGATTGAAATTGATGTCTAATAAATTCTTATGCAGAAGGACATAAAACGTTGGTCATACACTGCCTGCTTGGCATACAGGAACCACCATTTTATTTTGCGAGTTTTCTTTTATAGACTGTTTCTAAAGGGCTATGCATAACTCTACTTTGAATATAGTCTTACTGAGTTTAGCAGCTATTTGGGATGGACATGCCACATCTGGGGAAGAGTCTTTGGTGAACACTTTTGTACAGCATCAGCAACCAACAGCAGTGTTTTGTGGAGCCCTGCTTTAAAATTCCAGTTCTGCAAGGTACTCACACAGTAGATTTAATACCCAAATGGAGTCCTTCTGAAACCTCACACATCCAGGAGTTCACCTGGTCTGAGTGGTTGGACTTAAATAGCACCCTTTTCACTTTATTCAGCAGCTCTGGTCTGATAAATCCAAGCAGACTTGGTGGCATTGGTGCCTCACAGTTTTAATCGACCTGGATGCAGTTTTATCAGCACTTTCTTGAGCTATAGTGTATGGTCTGTCTCCTGAGTCACCATGACAGCAAGCACTTAGCTGTTGAACTCAGCAGATAGATTTGGCAGGCTGAGGGAATCCAGTGTTTCAAAGTGTAATGAAGAGGAATTGCATATCACACACAGGACTTCATTTTTATTTTTGAGAGAGGTAATACAGATGTAAAGCAGAATTGTAGTAAAACTCTCCAGAGAACATGTATGCAATTTCAGGGGTTTGGGAAGGAATTAAAAAAATTTCCAGGTTGGGCCATGTAGGTTGCTTTTTTTATTTCTTTTCTTTTTTTTTTTTTAAAATCATCATAGTCATTAAAAAAAGAAAGATTCTTAAGCAGCTGTTAAAAAAAAAAAGCTATCACTGTCTGTGTGCACACATGCTGGCAAAATATTTGACTGGGTTTCCTGTGAAAGAGGGAAAAATAAAAGGACTAGTGACAATATTTCTGTTGTAGGGGTTTTGTTGTTTCTGTAGCCAGACTTCTGTTTATATCTGAACACTGAACATTTTTCAAAGCTTTCCAAAGCATTATCTGTTCCCTTTAACGCATCACATTTGGTATCAAACTAATGATTGGTGTGTTTTGGGGAAAGCCTGCCAGTTTTTTCTGTTATCCTACCTCATCAGGATGTGTTAGAGGCCACCTAAAACTGTGCAAGTATTACTTTCTTAGGCTGTTGTTTGATAATAGATTTGCTACAGGTACATTTATTATATGTTATAAAACTGTGATTGAGAGATACAGGGCACTAATCTGATATACAAACTTTCTCTGCCAGTTCAGATGTTTATTAAAAAAAAAAAAAAAGAAACAAAACATCTATTAGGCCAAGAGCCATATCAGGCGGCATCTGTTCTGTGGCATTTGGCATGAACCTGGAAGAAGAGTACAAAGCTACAGTGAACTTGCAGAGTAGAATAATAGTTTGTCAGAAATGCTATCGGTTTTGTACTGTTGGGCTTCCATTAGTCTGCAGAGCCAGTGCTTGTGATAGTGGAACTTAATCTCATTTTAATGGATATTACTTGTAAATTTTATCCCAGGTATGAAAGTGTAGTATGGTCTTCAAGGGATAGAGAAGACTGTGAGACCTATGTGTCTGATTTACAGTAGGCTTATTATAGAAGTAGAGGCACATTTTTGCTCTGTGGAAGCTAAGTCAGAGTTGGTGTGTTGGCTTTGGGACAGAAGAACTCATTTCCTTTGAAAAAAAGTGGTTTCTAAATGACTTCTTGTGGCATTTCTGACATGGATTCAGAATTGGAATGGGTGGGTTTGTTTGTCTAAAGCACAGACGTGTGTCTTGTCTATTCCTGACCTGTAGTACATCTAGTTCTTGAGTAGATTGTGAGGCCAGCATCTGTATAGACAGTTGACTTTTATGGCTGATAAATTTTATGCCTGATAAATTTTGGGAGTTCAGAGACTTTTTATAGCACCATTAAAAATTACCTGGGATATCTTGGTGCTGTGCTGATTCTAATTGAACAGTGGTGTTGTATACCACAGGCTTAGGAAGGGGATTGTGCTGGTTTTGGCTGGGGATCCTACAGATAACCACTGGATGGCTGAGAGAGAACAGTGATGGGTTAGCTATGCTGTAATACAGTTTAATTGCCACTGTGGCATTGCTGAACATTGCAGTGACACGTGTGGATTGAGAGACTGAGGTGTGCTAAAGTGGATTTTGTTTTGAGCAATAAATACCGATTCTGCTGTGGTCCTAGCGACTGGAAGCTTGAGAGAGATAAGGGCATGATTTTTTAGCCTTTGTGCACATCCTTTTTTAACCTGTGTTTTAATTGTTTGTTTTAATACTACTTATACTGATAAAGAATCTACTTCACATGCACTGTGACTGCTCCAATGTGCAAATCAAAAGTAGAGGCAAATGAGATTTCCTTTAAAAGTGCACTTAGAGTGTGGGTGCATCATACTTTGCTGTATTTCCTGTAAATGCATGGAATGTTTGGATGAAGACTTGGAATTTTTGTAAGGGCCAGAAAAAAGGTCCTCAAGGATCTTGATATATTTTCAGAATGGATTTGGAGCATAGAGATATTGTGAGATATTTTTAATGGGCTTTGCAAATTAGGCTAGAAATTTAAGGCTGATAGGAATTATATGTCACGTCTATTTATTACGATCTCATTTTTCTGTCCTTTTGGTTATTCTTGTATCTAAAATAAAAAGCAATATCTTTTAAGTGCCAAAGATAAGTACTTGATTTCACATGTAAATAGGGGTTTAGGGAAAATAAACCAGCATGAATGAAGTAGATTTGTTAATACGCAGGGCGTGTACATGCATGGGTGCATGCATAAAGGAAAATCTTTTTTTTTTTTTTCTCCTTATTTTCAGCCTTTCCTCCTCTGTTCCTGTTTATGTTTCCATTTACATGACACCATGAAGAAATCTTCTCAGTCACCTCCCAAACAAACCCTGGGGCTGTGTTGGGGCATTAGGGAAACTGTTGTTCACGTGGTTCATAGGTTAGCGGTTTTATTTTGTTTCCCATTACTGTTTTTAATTTGGCAGACATCCTTGGTAAGTTGTAACTTCAGCATAAAGGGGGGGGACATGCGTATTGAGTGCCGAGAGCAACATGGCTGGTGGCCTTGGAGTCAGTGGATCCCCTCTCCGTCCTACCTCAGCTCCATTTCTCCATCATCCTCTTGCTGCCACAGTCTAAGGTCATTCCTGCTGGTTACATCCCAGGAAGTTGTGAACGAAGAAGGGGGCAGCACAGTTCCCAGGGCTAGAAACATCAGCAGCTTCCCCATCGTATGTGATGGGGTTCATGCAGCTCTGACCTGCTTCTTCATCTGTGTGTGGAGTCTGTTCCTGAGGCTGGTGATGGCTGTGTTGCAGAGCCCTTTGCTGGGGTATTCGACTCAGCCCGTTTTCAAGGGTTGGCAGCCTAAGCCCAGCAGCCAGAACAATTCAAAGTTTGTCAAGCAGAAATAATTATTGTATCCTCTGCTGTCTGTACTTTTGCTCTATTTTCTCTTTAATGCAATAGTTTACTTTCGGGATGGGCAAGAAGGTGGTTTAATGTTGCTTGGTCTGCTCATGATTCCTCACTTCTCTTTACGGTTGTTTCCAGGGCTGAATGACTGGGCCTGTGATGAGGGATTTATACAGAAATGTTTTCACAAAATTTAAATACGCATTAAAAAATAATGGATAAAGTAATATCGTGGTAAAAAACTGGAACCTTTTGAGCCCTTTTCGATTTCATGTCCTCATCAAGCAAAACTGTATTTATTGAACACATTTCTGTTTTTCTGTTAAGGTAGCAAAGCCAGTGTTGCACTGCCACCTCTTGATAGCCGGACAGCACAGCATGTGGCAGTACTTGCCTTACCAAAGCGTCTTCTGAAAAACGCTGAACTTGCCTTGAAAAGGGATACTCATTTGACTTGGACAGGGTGAAATAACGCTTTTGACAGACAAGCAAAATGTTAGCTCTTATTTTCTTTAGCTATCCAGCTACATAATGAGTGAAATTACGTGACATCTCCGCAATCCTGCTTTGAGTGAGGGGGCACGTTTTATATTAAAAACGCAGGTCATCTCTGTGTAGCAAATGACATTTTCATCTTGTTTCTGCATTTTGATCTAGCTTTTCAATGATGCAGCAAGATTTGAAAAATCAGTAACAGAGCTATGAAATAACACTGTTTATGCTCGTACGCAGTGTAAAAAGGCTTCTTTATGAGTCTTCATAAATTTAATTACCCCTTTTTTTCCCCCCTATGGAGAATATTGTTTCTCTTTGTACAGAACTTCTCTAAGAAGCAGTTTTAAAGGTAGTTTATGCCACATGTGACAACAAAACATAGCTAAATAAAATAAGTGTTTGGTCCAGCATATGGCAGAACCGGTTGCTAATGTATAAAATGGCTAATAATTGCATTCATTTCACACACTGCTTAATAAATGAGCTATCAAAGTATGTTGTAGTTTGGCAGGTATACCTTGTATGTCAGACAACTCTGGGGGCTGTGGAGGGGTGGGGTGGCTTGAGTGTCAAAGCATCTTTCTTTGCAAGTTGTATTGCACTGTCTAGAAGCTATTGCACTTGATCAGTTATTTTTTTCATGTAGAAATGAGATGAATTTAAGTAGCTCTGTATTTGTGTTTATTTCTTTAGTCAACTGAAACCATCTTTCTTACCTTTGGCAGCACAGTATGCTCAAGCTGCTCTGTAAGAGCGAAACCTGGGTTTCTGTGAACACATCCAGCATCATTTAACCCCCCCTATTTTCCTTGCAGGATAACCCCAGCTCTCCCACTGGCCACTGCTGGGTCTGAGCCCTCCCTGTGCCGCTCTTGGGCTGTGTTATTTTTCCTGGTCTCCAAACAAAATGGGCAGTTTGTGCTGCCCTCCCTCTTACTCTTAGTTATTAGCTGGGAGGTGACCACATGGCTGTGGTTGGTTTGTGGGGGTCCATGTGCTCATTGGTGCACCAGTGTTCATGTGTTTTGACCAAACACACTCCTTTTGATGTCCAGGTACATCCTGTAGCCTCTCTTCTTGAGGAGTTTAATTGGGTCTTTCCTCTACAACACTATGGGACTTGTAGAAAGTCACATTTTGAAGAGCTCTTCCCACCATTAAATTTGTTTACAATTGACTGTTACAATTCAGAAGTTAGATGGTAAGTAAGAGAATGTGGTCATTTTCACTTATTTCCTTGGGAAATCTTGCTACGAAAAGGTACTGTGAAAGATTATGTATGGCAGCCTTGTAATGCAGATCATAATCTCTTAGTTGTTGCTTATTGCCGTTTTCACTGCTTTCTCACTTTGGGCTGTAGTGGTGAGTGGCCTGACCACACAGCCATGTAGCAAGAATTTTTTTATTTCAAATAGAACAAGAAAACCTGTTCTGTAGTCCCATTTTTTTTATGTCAGTTCAAGGTTGAACTGTCAAATAGCAGTAGGAAAGTCCTTCACCTTCTCAGACTGCAGTTCCATAGGAGAAAGTGGGTGGCTCGGTAAAAACCTTGAAGGTCTGCTAATGAAAAGTGTTGAGTGGATACTAGGAACAGGAGATGTATCTTATTTCATACTATGTTGTGGATCTGATGTTTTTATTATTTAACATGTGCCATAGAAAGATGAGGATTATCAAACGTTCAGAAGTCTTGAGAATGTTCTCAAAAATCAGGCTTAAAGTTAGGAAAATAATGTTTTCCATCTCTCCTATCTTCTGTGTTTTAATGACTGCTGTTGCTTCATATTTTCAAAATTTGTCATCCAGAAGCATGTATCATCTGATACAGCATTTGTCATGAACATTTACTGTTAATAAAATCAAGGGAAAATTGTGTGTATATATCCATCCATATTTTAAAGCATTGATTGAAAGCCTAGAGAAATGTTGCTAAAAATGGTCTGGTTAAAGATTGTTTCTAATTTTGAGAATACCTTTTTCAAAGCCTAAGTGTATGGCTGAGATGTTTTCTCATTTTTAGTGGAACTATCTGGGCTTTCTTTGAACAGATACATTGTACAACCCATATTGCACCTTTTCACTGGAGCAGGAGTATCTGAAAATTGAAGAGGATGAGAAAGTAAAAGTGAGAACTTGTCTGGATACCAATGTGAAACCGAGGTCTAGGTCTTTGTTATGCAGGTAGAGAGAAATGCACATTTTGAAAAACATGTTCCATGGCAGTAATGTTGATTAGAAACTCGCTTGATTATTTTTTCAAAATCCATGAAATAAGGCCTTTTTAGTACTAGTATTAAGCAGCATAGTTCCCCAGTCCTCACCAGTTTGCGTCACTTGAGAAGCTGTCCCTTCAATATTTAATTTACTGACCTTTATGTTGTGGTGAGAGAAATTACTTTTTTATGACTAGACTTATTTGCATTATAAAGTAAAACCATTGTCTATGCTGCCAGGGAGTTGCTTACTTTATAAATACAGTGTTTGCTGAGAAATACATTGTAAGAATTAAAAATATTTAATTGACCTACTTCTTTATTTTCAGGGTTGTGTCCTTTGTTGTGACCTCATGGTTTAACTGGGAATAAAGATGAGTATAAGCAGTGATGAGGTTAACTTCCTGGTATATAGATACTTGCAAGAGTCAGGTGAGTTCTTACAGTTCTGGTTGTTAAATAATGCATTATTTACTTGGTATTCATCTGCAACTGGCTTTAGCAGACATGAACTCATTTAATTGTTTTGCCAGTAGGCATGTGCTTCTGTCTGAACTGTTTCTTGGTGTTTTTTCTCAACAAGAGAATGAATTTCTGCCAAGTTACCTTCTGTAACTTAATCAGATTTAGTCATTTGGAATCTTCAGATGGCAGTCAACTAACCAACTAAGGATTGCTAGAAATGTATTTTCCTGGAGATCCCTTATCTACAGGATGATGATGATACTTCATGCCATTTCTTTGGAGCTGCATGACGAAGAAGAAAGGATGACCACCAAAATACTGTTTTTTCCTGTTCTGCCTTGGAGTGACAGTGCTCCTGTGAGCTGCTCTTGCATGGCTGAATTCCTTGCTCAAATGTGACTGTGGGGGAGGGCAGATGTTACTGTATTTCAAAGGAAGAAATGGCAACTGTGCCGGTGTAACTTGTATCATTTGAAGTACAGATCACAGATTTTTCTCACAGGAGTGACTCCTGGGTTCTGAAAATCCTTCCTCCCTGCAGGAGGCTTTCTTGGAGGATTTTGTCCTTTGGTGTCAGGCTAGCCAAAGCTTCTTGCTTCTTAGGAATAAGAGCCAGAGGTGGTTGAATACTGTCAAACTTGAAAAGGAACTTTTTTCCTTTCATATTTGTCCAAACTGACTGTGTCTGGAAAATACAAGATAGAATGCGGTAGTGTTCCCTTGACAGTTTATTTATAAAACTTCCCAAACCCCTTTGGATTAGCAGTTGGTGTTGCATATTTGGGTTTCTAGTTGTAGCTATATGATTGCAGAGGGGTTTGCAGTGGTTTTTGGTCTTAAAGCTGTGTAAAAGACAACATTATCTTTTCCTTACAGCTATGATACCAATTGCCTAAAGCATCCTGCATTTAGAACAGGTGAATTTGACTGGAAATCAGGGCATGCCCCAGGAAATGAGCAAGTGATGATTGTCAGTTGGCAGGAGGGAATATGACCTTAGTAATATATAAAAGAAGTCAGCATATTAAAGCAAAACACACACACACCCACACACACACACACCCCAATCTTGAGGTAATAATGTAAGGCCCAACTTTAATGTGTATGTTACCTTGTTGTTTCAACATCTACTGTTTCTTAGTTTTGTTCAGTGATTGATGGGTGGCTTCAGGGTTCTTTAAAATGCATTTGACTGACGTAACATCTGCCCACTGCTTATGTCCTCTGCTCATGGATTTCTCAAACTGAGACGAAGCAGCACAAGGAACGATGGTGGACAGCAGAACTTTTCAGTCTCTGCCTCTCAGAAGAAAGCAGAAGATCATTTTTCCACCTGAATTTACTGAAAACTATTGCATGTTCTTATTCTTACTGCTTTTGTTACAGAAGCCAAACTTACAAAACTGCTTTATCATCATTTGAAAGTTTGCAATCAGCTTCTTAATTACCTGACAGAAAAAAGATAACAACCAAAACTAAACAAAAAAAAAGCATGTCAAAGTAGTTTAATAAAAAAATTCTGTATCAGTAAAGTTAATTTGCTGAAACAACTTTGTTTTCTCCAGGTTTAATTTTCTTTTTCAGTATGATCAAATAAATAGCAAGCCACTAGAAGTGCTGTACCATAGCATACTTGCTCCTTCTTACATGCTGGTGTAGTTTGAAGTACCAAAACACACTCAGTTATGACAGAACTGTACCATGAATGAAATTCTATTCTGCACACAGATCCATTTCACTTTCATGGGTAACAAATCAGTGAGTGTAAATAACAAGTGAGTCTTGGTGTATTGGAGAGAGATATTTTATTACATGCTGTATGTGATACAATACATATATAGTTTGAGACTATGTACATGCTGTTGCAAATTGTGTGGTTTTTTTTTTTTAATCACTCAGAGATGTTTTGCCAATGATACTGTAATTAATAACTGCTGTGTTTATGTATAAACTTTGTTTTTCTCTTTTTGTACATTTAAGCTAAAAACATAAGGGAAACAACAGAGGTGTTTTGGTGAGGTTTTTTGTAGTTCATAAACATGCTATAACTTTGTATAATTTGCATAGGTTTGTAAACAGAAAATCCTGCAGTGGTGTGGCAAGTAGCACTGCCTATAAATCAATTATGATGTCTTTGCCTTGTCTTTAGGGTTTTCCCATTCAGCATTTACCTTTGGTATAGAGAGCCATATCAGCCAGTCTAATATAAATGGTGCTCTGGTGCCACCAGCTGCTTTGATTTCCATCATCCAGAAAGGTCTGCAGTATGTAGAGGCAGAAGTCAGTATTAATGAGGTAAGGAGGCTTTGCCTGCAGCAGCATTATGTCCTTGCTTGCAGTAAGTTTGAATGTTAGTATTTTTTTCTTAACTTTCTTGTATCCTATTTATTTACTTTTACTTCAGATTCCTTACTGCTGGTGTTCACCATGACTCCAGTGGTGGAACCAGAATGGACTGACATAACTGGGTAGGGGTTCTGCCCAGTGTAGCCACACAACACCAGGCATGGTGTTCTGGCTCATTGCTTAAAGGTCCATTGTCTAAGGTCCATTGTCTGTAGAATTTTTACTCTAATATATTGTTGTAGTAAATCCAGATAAGTGCAATAAGATAATCATTGAGGCAAGTAACCTCTTAATTTTTATTTTCGTAGACTTGCATTTGGGAGGTGGGAGAGCACTACGCACCTCTCATTTAGGTGATGTGTCATTATAATGAAGTAATGAGAGGTCAAAGGCAAGGTTTCCAGATAGGGAGGGGGTTTTAATTTGTGGCAGGAAGCATGAAGGCATATGCCAGTTTACTTTTTGCCTCTGCTGGCCAATTCATCTTTAGTAGGATCTATTAAATTTGATGTTTAAATGGTTATTCCAGCAGTACAGAAAGCTATGTGTCCTGCCTGATGGTGCAGATCCTTACCCTCAGTTTCCATTCTCATTTATGCCTGGAAGGTTAGCAGCATTTGTTTGTGTCAGTTATATTACAGAAGGAAAGTGGGTTTTTTACTAATTCTGCTCTCTTTCCAGTCTCCTTTATGTCTGCTGTTTATGTGTAGTTTTCACAGTTCCAGTGAAGCAAATCCTTTCCCTTAGGAAGCCTCAGAAAAATAAAGCAAGTGATTGGAATAGAAGGGGACTCTGTATTTATTGCAAGTAATCCTTCTAGCTCCTAAAAATAGATCCTTACAAAGCCCTAGCATATGTATCATGGTATTTTTAACTGGGTCTTGTCCATTTCAGGATAAAATTCTTTCTTGTTATTTGAAGGCATGCCAGCGCAGTTCAAAAAAGGAAGAAAACTAGTCAACTCTCCAGATAATATGTTTATGGAACGTATTAGTCTAATAAGATAGAATAACTTCACAAGCCAGTGACCAGGCTTGCAATGTTTGGCAGCTCTTCAGACAAGCCATTAAATTTTGTTGCGGCCACTTGTGTTTGAAATCGTATTCATAGAGAGCTTACAGAATTTTTTGCTTTAGCAGACTACTTAGCAAACTTGAAGCCTGTAACTTTCAACTCCAGAAGTTCTGCCAGAGGCCTGCAGTGCCTTTTTTTGCATACTTACGGTGGTGACTTTAGGCTAAAATTCTAATCCTGAGCACAACAGTGATGGAATATCACCATTTGTAAACTGGTTTCCTCTATTAAATCAAAACTTCAGATTGTTTTTTTCTTGGAATTTTTCCCATAATGTTAATTTGCACTTGGTCTTGTCTTTTTTTTGTTTTGTTTTGTTTCTTTCCCCTCTGCTGCTATTTAGGATGGTACCTTGTTTGATGGTAGGCCGATAGAGTCTCTCTCACTGATAGATGCAGTAATGCCTGATGTGGTACAGACAAGACAACAGGCCTACAGAGATAAACTTGCACAACAGCAGGCAGCAGCTGCTGCAGCAGCAGCAGCAACTAACCAACAGGGATCAGCAAAAAATGGAGAAAATACTGCAAATGGAGAAGAGAATGGAGCACATACTATAGCAAGTAAGTTGAAACAGAAATGACCTTAACCTGTG
This sequence comes from Forpus xanthops, assembly GCA_032466535.1. Taxonomy (NCBI): domain Eukaryota; kingdom Metazoa; phylum Chordata; class Aves; order Psittaciformes; family Psittacidae; genus Forpus; species Forpus xanthops. The sequence goes on along the minus strand of JASSUY010046589.1, from coordinate 2,445 downwards.
TTAACATAATTTCCTTATTGTTCATTGTAGTACAGGCTCATATTATGAGCTAGTAGATAGAGGTGAATGTGTAGTATCACTTCATCTTGCAGAGAATGCTTCGTCATAGGTGATACTTTGACAGATGGTGTCTCACCTTTGACTGTCCCCAGTTTGACAGATGGCAGGAGGAGATGCAGACTTCTGAATTCAGTAGTTCACAATATTCCTTTGACCAGTCTCACTTCTAATACTGCTCCTTTCTCATTATCTGAAAGTTTTTTTCTGGGCTCTCTGAGAGCCTTTGCATGAAGGGGGGTAGAGAGAGGGGAGGAATTAGGGGCAACTCATTTAAATAGTGCATCTTCCCAGCTTTGGCTGTACAAAGAATACAGAGAGTTTTCTAATCCACACTGGGCGTTGCTTGTGAAGCTCTGCAAACTTACTTCTGATGGGTTCGGCTAACCCGTGTTATCGGAGAGCTGTAACTGGCTCTCTGTAGGACAGACCTCCTTGTCATGCTGAGATCATCATGGCTACTGAGACAAATCCTGTGTCATTTGTCTCCTCTATGAGTATCAGTTTTCATGATTTACTATTCAGAATTACTCAATGCAACTGCTTGCAGGTTTGGGTTATTCATTGGTTCCATTTTAATTGTGATTTGGGAAACAAGATTTGTCATCACTGGTCAAAGGAACATATCTTACAATCAAGCTTAGTACAGAAAAGTTCTGGTCAGGCATTAAAATGTGATTTTTTGAAAATATTGTTCTGGAAGTTATTGAATTACATATTCGAGAGGAGCTACAGCTTTTGCTGTAAAAGCACATGGAGAAAAGAGGTATTTTTGAGAGAATATTCATATCAAGCCATGTCCAAGTTTTGCATTTTTCAGTTGAATTTCAGTAGATTTTTTTTTCCTTATTCTATGTGATAAATGAACTAGAAAAATAATCCTTGTTTTAAAAAAATAAGCTCTTTGATGTTTTTATTTAAAAATCTCAAAGGAATATTTACTTGTCAGCTGTGAACTGGATAGAGTACGTGTAAATTTCAGATCTTAGCCACTGTTAAATGTGATTCCAGCAACCCCTACTGGCTGCTACACCAAATTATACTGGCATTGATTGTCTTAAACTGAAGCAATGTTTTTATGTGGTGTTCTTTCTTTAAAATATGCATGTTCTCTTAGCCTTTTCTATTTTCTCAAGCATACAAACAGCAACAGAAACCCGTAATATTAAATTAAGCAACAGATATGAAATGGTTTCTTTAACCACAGTGAATAAATACAGAGCAGATGAACTCCTCAGTATTTTTTATATTTTGCATTTACATTAGTGTGAATTTATTTTTAATAGAGAATTATTGATGATAGCTGCCAAGAAAACTGTTTTGTCAGTTGCATTACCTCCAGTATGTTTTGCAGAACAATATGGATTCAACATCACTTCCACACAGAAAGCTATGTATTGCCAAAATTCCACTGAAATTGCCGATGCAGTTTAAAAAGCTCTGTTATAGTAACTTTTGGTGATACGGTAAACATATTAATTAAAGTCATTTTGTAAATGAAGTGTCTGAGGTGTTGATTGAAAACCTGTTCGACTGCAGTTGGTGAAAAGAGAGTTTTGAAAATGAATGTGTCATAAACGTATTTTTAGAGCACAAGATAGAGTAGTAACATATTGTGCAACACAGTATTGTGACTGAAAAAATGTCAATACTTTCAACATCAGCGTTTATTTTTCCACATAGCAAAGAATTAACTTTTGGCCTCAATTTTAAAGCTTCAAAATTAAATCCATTTAGATGCTGACGTTTAAAAGGGCTAAGAGCTTTCTCACATTTTTGAAACATTCCATCTGTTTACAGTACTTCATAAATAAAAACAAAAGAACATTATAGCTTTGTCAACTTCTGATTCACACAAATTGTGAATTAACTGTTATGTTCATGCTGGAAGACTATGAAGCATAGAGTAGTTACAATGTACTGTCCCAAAGTATTAAAATCCACCTTTCTCTACTGTTGTTTCCCATAATGCAGATAATCATACAGATATGATGGAAGTAGATGGAGATGTTGAAATCCCTCCCAACAAGGCAGTGGTGCTGCGTGGCCATGAATCTGAAGTGTTCATTTGTGCCTGGAATCCCGTTAGTGACCTTTTGGCCTCAGGGTATGTGCATTAACCATGTATGTACATAATGTAGAATTATAGAATCATAGAATAGTTAGGGTCAGAAAGGACCTTAAGACCATCTAGTTCCAAACCCCCCTGCCATGGGCAGGGACACCTCCCACTAAACCATGCCACCCAAGGCTCTGTTAGCCTGGCCTTGAACACCGCCAGGGATGGAGCATTCACAGCTTCCTTGGCCAGCCCATTCCAGTGCCTCACCACCCTTACACTAAAGAATTTCTTCCTCATATCCAATCTAAACTTCCCTTGTTTAAGTT